>OMKY01117609.1:0-16882 GCA_900302395.1 Bregmaceros cantori | reverse complement strand
TCCCTGATCGTCACCTCTGCCTGGGCTCGGCTGTTCAGGTCCTTTGGGGTGTGCAAAGACAGATAAGAACCCTTTCACACACTTGACGATGAGAATGATCAAGAAATGAATGTTAATACTTGCAGTGGTGAGACATTTGGAATATGTCTTCAGTTTGTTGCGTGCAATCCGGCATCTGCTCCGGCCCCTGTCCCATTGGGTTTCTGACAATGTGGTCTAGCCTTGGTCTATAGACTAAGTAGGGGTGCAACGGATCACGTTGATCCGAATTTCGGATCGGAACAGGGGGCACGGTTCGGATCATACCTGATCCGCGGACTAGGCGCGTGCGTGTGCGTGCACGGCGCACACCGCTCAGCTGCGCTGCGCTCCAGTTTAAAACACGACGATACAGCCCCGTGTAGCAGAAACGCGAGTGTATGTGTTTACGCGAGCGTGTGTGTGTGTGTGTGTGCGTGTATACGCACACAAGTTTGTGTGCCCGTGTGTGCATCCGCCTGTCATAGCGAGCGTGTGTGTGTACGCGAGCGTGTGTGTGTGTACGCGAGCGTGTGTGTGTGTATACGCACACAAGTTTGTGTGCCCGTGTGTGCGTGCGCGCGCGGTCACCAGCTGTAGCGCGAGTATTTCAACACTATCTGTCTCTCTCTGTCGATCTCTCTGCTTCTCTCTCTCCCCCACTCTGTCTCTCTCCCCTCTCTCTCTCTCTGTGTCTCTCTCTGCCTCTCTTTGTCTCTCTCTCTCTCCCCGTCTCTGTCTGTCTGTGTCTCTCAACTGAATAGTTAGAATGAATCACATAAATGAAGTGTGAATATGATTTTGATGAAAATAAATAACAATGTTCTCTATTACATTTGTAAATATATAATATGTGGTTATTAATAATATTATTTATGTTTAAAACATATATTATCCCGATGCACTTAAGTTGAGTTAATGTATTTTAATTCAACAGTTTTTAATAAACAAAAGACAAACTTGTGTTTTTATTTTTGTCTTGTCTTTTTTGTTTTCTTTTTTTTTTGCGATGATCCGAAAAAATCCGTGATCCGTGAGCTCTGATCCGAGGATCGGTCCGAACCGTGAGTCTCTTGATCCGTTGCACCCCTAAGACTAAGTATAGACTAATGCTTGTGTAGCGTTTTGTCTTTAGGGCTGCAACTAACTTATTTAATAGTCGATTAGTTGCCGATTATTGAAATGATTAGTCGATTAATCGGCTAGATATTTTTACTTTTAAAAAAGTCCCCAAAATATTCACAGCGACACAGAAAAGCAATCTTGTCAACGTTAAATGTATTTCATTACTTGGACAAAAAAGAATAACAATTAATTTATAGGCTAACATTTTGATGGTTTTCTTCATATTCATATTTTTATCACAGATGATAATTTTAATCATATTTTGGATTCTCAGAAACTCAAGTGATATCAAATTTGTGTAGACCAATAGATGGTGGTGTCAGAAAAAGAAAAAAAAAATCAGAGAATAACAATGATTCAATTTCTTGGCGATTAGTCGATTACTGCACTAGTTGTCGATTCATTTCTTACATGATTAGTCATCAATTAATTGACTAATCGTTGCACCCCAGTTGTCTTCATGTGAAAGTTGATAATAAATAAATAAATAAATAAAGTCATGGAATGTATTACTTCATTACTTTTAAAATGTAGCAATGGGATTACATTACTGATTGCAATTTGCAATAAGTAACTGCTAACTGTAATGGACTACTTTTTAAATAGAAACCTTCCCAGTCATGTGTGTGTGTGCTTGTATGTTGCACCTTCAACTGAAGGACATTGTCCACGATGATGGATGCCACTGCCAGCAGGTCTCCAAAGGTGAGTCGCTCCAGCGTGGTTCCTCTGGGCAGACCCAGGAGACGGAACATGTCGAGCCAGTGGTCCTGAGAAAGATGCTCCCCGCGTACGTACTTCAACACTGGACAGACAGCCTGGGCATGGGAATGAATTAATTGATTTTATTTTAGGACAGACAGTGCAGAGCCATTAAACAAATAAAAACTTAAAAAATGGCTAAAGGAATCCATTCCATTCACACAACCAATCTCCTCATCATCTTGTGTTTGTGTGTCACTTTTCACACTTTTCTTGTCACCGTTTTTGTAACTCATGTATGAATGGTTTTATTTTTTTTTCACCTTTTTTGACCTGCCCAGAGACTACAGATGAAAATTGGTCGTTAGTGAACTCCGGCCCATTTACATGATTTTGTCATGTTGATCAATGTGCATTGTCCCTGTTGTAAATAAACTAATAAATAAATAAAATGCAACATGGGAAGATGGTTGTACATAATGGGCTTAGCGGAATTGCTGTATTTAACCTGGATCTCTGTAGGAAGACTGTGATAGTGAGCAAGGAAATGCAATCAAGATCGGTTCCAAAATTGTATATTCCTACGACGTCTGCAAATATCCTCCTCAAACTACATCTGCACACATCAACGTATGATGCAAAGAAGATTATCTCTACTTTCTAAGAAAAAATCTGATTCAGATTTTCTACATTCTAAAAAAAATGTTTCTCAGCGTCTTTAAAAATAAGTATGTGTTTTGTTGTAAAAACTATTTGAACGTCTGCCACTTTTGAAAGAGTTGATCTTTTAACTTGTTTGAGTGCATCTGCCTATAATGAGAATGAGGGTGGGTTGGATTATATTCATCAACCTGTGTTTGTACTGTGTTGTACTGAAATGTAACGGATAAAGTCACGTCTCCATTATCCTGATTGGCCCCAAGCTACGGAATGATCAAATGTCCTCTCCCATCGGCTACAAGTGAGTGTAGTAAATATGTAGTTAGCATGTGACTTGTTCTTGCTAACCCATAGCTAACCCATTAGATTATTTTAGCAGCCATGTTTGATATCCGATTCTGTACTAGCCTGGCTAGCCAGAACCAACAAATCGTTCACGCATTGCACGCGATTTGAACAATCATTGTGTCTGGTAAAACCAGGGTTGAAAAACGTGTCAAAAAAACTGTCAAATCAAATCATGTTATCCAGTCACAGCGCAGTAGGTGGGACAAGCTGCATGGAGGCGTGACAACCAAACTCCGCCCACGTCATCTTGCGTCACCCTTACCACCGCCCACGTTTCGATTCATTCGATCGATTTGTTTTGAATCATTTGAATGGTCCGCCCGTATACAGCCGACGCCTGCTTGACTTTCCAGGACCCAAAGTACCGCCTAGCGATGTGCAATGCGTGGACGATGCGTTGGTTCTGTCTCGCCAGGCTAACTCTGTATAACAAATCAACCCTTTAGGCATGTTCCTTTGTCAAGACTGGTCATTTCCTCTAAGTGGAGTCAATTATCTGAGCTGTCCCCACCCCCTCCTAAGTACACACGTTGGGTTTCCTAGCATGGAAAATGGTAGACATATATTATTTTCTTTTTTTTTTGTAGTTATTTTTTTCCGGCGTCAGCGCCGTTTTTCCATCTTTATTGGATAGGATTAGTCGGAAACTGGGTTGAAGAGATCGGGGGTAGACATTGCAGACAAGTCGACGAGTGTAGTCGAACTCGCGACACTGTGGACGCTGCGGTAGACACAGCGCCACTAACATGAATGGGGTCGCATTAGGTGCGGTGTCCAACCACTCGGCCAACGCGGACCCCAGACATATATTATTTTCATTGTTCCTATTATTACTATGTGTCCACAAAATATGCTGACCTTGTACTTGTCCACCTCAGCCTGCAGCTTGACAGACATGGTACTGGGCTGAGGAAGCTTCTTCAGGCGGTCTTGCCAGGTGAACAACAGCTCCTCAAACTGGTAGGTCTTGGTCCTACACAAACGTCAAGAGTTCAAAGTAAGCCTAAGCAGTCGTCCAAACCGATACATAAATATCCCCCCCAAAAACAGAAACACTGTAGATTCAACAGGTTCTTTCAAGGAATATAATTCATTCAATTATTCAATATAGTATTATCAACCCATTCACTCCCAGCCTATATTTCCCCTTAAGCTTGCAGGTTCAGAGGAGGAGGGGAGGAAAACACTTCAAACACGTAATTTGGGAGCAAATGAGTTAATATATTATTTATATCAATATCTTGATTACATTCATATTTATTTTAATATATTATAAATTATTATTATATTTTAGAATGTATGCATGTGTCGAAGTCGGTGTGTGTGTATGTGGGTGTATGCACGCAAGGTGGTGTGTGTGTAAATCAGTGTGTGTGTGTGTGTGTGTGTGTGAGAGAGAGATTTGCATGGCCGGGCACAGTTGACAGATGTCCACGTGTGGTCTAGTCACACCAGGCTTGCATGCAGAAAGCTATGAATGCTGACAACATTCACGGTAGTTTGATCATCAAAGTTAATTTGGACAGCCCGTGCACCTGAAGCTGATCCAGTCGTCCTGGGCCATGTGAGAGAAGCCCTGCAGCCATTCCTCATAGAGGAACCACATCTGACCACACTCCTCCATGTCCCTCAAGGTGTCTTCAGCCAGGGAGAAGTCTGGTGTCTCCAGGCCAAAGTGGCCACAGTCCTCGCTGCAGTGTAGAGACAAACTAAGCTTAGCGTCTGATAGTAGTAGAGTGGTTTGCGTTTTATTAACTGTGTTGTTGTTCCTCTAGAGACACAATAAAAGAATAATAATAAAATGCCAAATTGTCTTTGTGCAGAGCAACGTACTGTTGTATTAAATATAGTTATGAAATTCAGTTGTTAACAAAAGTAGTAGCTGCAGTCATGTCTCAAAAGGGTGGACACTATTAATAATAATAATAATAATAATAATAATAATATTGATATTTGATAAGCTAGTATTTCCCAGTATACATAGCCCATCTATCAAGCAATCTGATCAAAGCAAGTGGAGAGACGTAAAGAGGCTACACAGGTTGAAGGTGCATCCACCGCACTGAAGATTTATTCGGGAACATTGATATATAGAACATAAATGTAATATTTCTGACAGACAACTCTCAATCACTAGCCGGCACCACATGATCGATCTTGAATTTTAACAAAATTCATGTTCGCACCTCCAACATTTTTTTTTCTTAAGTCGACCTTTGTTCAAATCAACTACCTAATTACTGTCAAATATATTTAATGTAATCGAGTATTCCATCAGGATTTACATCAGTCAAGTGATCAGATAATCCAGGTTATATGAATATGCAAGGGAAAAGAAAACATTTCACTGAAGAATGAATAAGCAATATTGTTTTTTTCAAAATCAACACTATCAAGGGGGCGCGCGGTGGCCAAGTGGTTAGAGAGCGCGTCCCCCGACCACAGGTCGAGCAGCGCCGCAGGTTCGAATCCCCTGTCCGGCATTTCTGCAATGTCTCCCCCCAACTCTTCATCCCGGTTTCCGATTAATCCTGTCGCTATCTCACTCAATAAAGAATGAAAAACGGCGCTTGCGGCCAAAAAATAACTTCAGTATTTCTTTACATACATACTATTTCTTTACATACGTACATACAATCGTACCTACAAAATCTATTGTCGCAACATCTCAAGCACAGACCTGAGGATAAACACTCACATCAGCTTGAGCCGGGCGGCCTCCAGCTCCTGGAACTCCTGTTGCTTGTCCCGGATGGTCTGCAGGCAGGCGAGCAGCGTGGCCTGGTCTCCCCCCTCCACAGCCTCATGGCTGGGCTTCAGCTGGTCCCAGCGCGCCCTGAAACGCTCCAGGTCTGCCTGGTAGGCCTGGATGCGACCCGCTGCATTGCTGCGCATCACGTCCACCTATTGAGAAGACAGACATGTCTTCATCTCCCTTACATGCCCACTCCGTCAATAAAATAGAAAAATGTAGCATGGCGAGTAAGAACCAACGCATCGTCCACGCATCGCACATTGCTAGCCGTTGCATTGGGTCTGGGAAAAACCGGCAGCCGTCGCCAGTGTAATGGCTGACCAATCGAGACGTGGGCAGAGTTTGGTATGGCCGATGCGAGACCTGGGCGGAGTTTGGTTGTCACGCCTCCACACCGCTTGTCTCACCTACTGCGCTTGATTGGATAACACAATTTGGTTGACACTTTTTTTTTTTTACAAATCTTTCGACCCTGGTTTCCCCAGACCCAATGATCGTTCTAATCACGTGCGATGCATGCGGTTGGTTGTGGCTCGCCAGGCTAGGAAAAATAAGCTGAAAAATAACGAAAAAAAGAACAGAACATTTTCATGTGTGCACCAACAAGGCTTATGTTGTCTACCAAAACGATGCCCATCAAATGATCTATAGTTGGGGGTGGGTTCAGGTGATGACTCGATTGAAATTGCCGCACGTTCAACAATTCTAACAATTTTTCCAAGACACGCTCTTGTTTCTGTGTCTGACGCCCCCACATTTCTGCGTCAATTGGCATCGGCTTTGAGGCAGACACCCTTGTGTCAATGGGGCTGATGCCCGTGACTTCACGGCTTGGCGGCGACACCCATGTTGGGAGTATGATGAACAGTGTAGTATGCGTACAATAGGTGGTGTTATTTCAATTTCACGTTCATTATATACCGCGAGGTAGTTATGCTGCCATCTGCTGGCGATTAATATCATATTATCTTGGATAAATTAATAATAGAACACTTTTAATGTCAAGCAAATATCACTCGCTGCCTGTTTGTCTCTCTGACCGCGATCATACTCCCAACATGGCTGCCCAGCCATGGGGCCACCGTGCAACAACCCCATTAGCATCGGATTCAAGGCAGACACACGCATCAATTGACGTTTGACAGTAATTCTTGCGTCATTTGACACTGCCGCATCTCCTCCAATCTGCTTGCATGACATTTTCTGAACTTCAGACGCCCTTACAAGCGTCAACTAGTTTTGGTGGAAACACACCATTAACCTGAACAGACAACCTTTCTAGGCTCAGACAGGATAATAACTCAGCATGAGTATTACCTGGTCTTTGACCATGAGCTGGTGGCTTTCTAACACCAGCTCTAGCTTGTCCCATCTGGCCTTCAGAGCAGACAGAGAATCCACTCCACCCCCAGCCACCGCACGCAGGAGTCGATTCTTCTCCTCTGCACATTGGAACTCAGGGAGGATCTGTGATTGACATGTTTAGTGTTATAACAGTATGTAGCTATGCTACAATGCAGAGGTGGGGGACTAGAGTCACAAGAGTTGGACTCGATTGGAGTCGGCAACATCATGACTTAATGCTTGACAACGATGAATTTATTTATTGCATTCTTTCAAAAAAGTATTTTCAATGCAGGATGTAATTTAAAATCACAACATTAAATCTAAATCTATTGAAGTAAAACTAAGAATGTAGTCTGTAAGGAATAAAACAAAATACAACTGAAATACAATTATTATAGCATAAAGGCAATAGTTTGTACTTAGCTTAAGGAGACCAACAAATGTACCATGTAAGGTATAAAAAAAAACAATTATAAAGCGATTATGAATTTATTAACTATTAATTAAAAAATAAATAAATAAAAATCACAATTTTGATGTTTTTCATAATTGTTGGGGCCAAAATTTACATTTTGATTTTATTTTCTGTATATGATGGCGGTGGTGTATGTGAAGATGTGTAGAACACTCCAGTGGTCTCCAACCTGCGGCTGGCGCGCCCTGATCTGGCCATGCCTGGCGTTGGCCTGGCTGATCTCCTCCATACTCTCAGGACGCGTGGACAGCGTCTCCATGGACTCACTGACAAAGCCCTCAATGCTCTGGATGTGCCCTGAAGAAAGAGAATCACAGCAAGTCAATGGACGTGTTCGAAATCGCTCCCAATCCCCCATATAGTGCACTATATGGGGCACTATATGGGGCGCACGTTATTTTGTAGGAGTGTCCGAATTATCCATGTACTGAAAGTATCCCACAATGCACCACAATAAGTAGTGAGCATCAATGTACTCTAGACGAAGCAATATAACCCATAATGCATTGTGAGATATATTAAAAACTATTAAAAATGCATGTGTTTATGGTAGGGCTGTACCATTTTGCCAAAAAATAAAATCCCGATTTGTGACAAATATATCAAAACTAGAAGTTTCATATTACAAACTTGCAAATGGTGTCCATTTTTGGAATTGAGCCGAGACACCTCACCCTTTGGCTTAGGGTTAATACAATTATCAATTTCTATACATTTTATTCACCAATATAACTTGAAGCCAGATCAGGAACATCATTATCAATGTTAAAAGAGGAAATTTGACGATTTCACTTTTTCAAAAATCCTCTGAACTAAATAATCTGATTTGGATTTCAAATAGATTTTTTGCACAGCCCTAGTTTAGAGTAAGGCTGAATGATGAATCGCAATAGTTGATTGATTGAGGCCATGTGTCGTTTTTTTTGCATGATTATTGCACTCGACTTCTTCTTCATCTCATTAGAGAAGACAACAACACATTTTTTTTTTAAATGCTTGATTTAAATGTCAGATATGCATTGTTGCAAAAAAAAAAGGTATTTAAATATGCTCAGTTTTACGTTTTGTTTTTCTGATAAAGTGCAGTTAAAAATTAGGGATGCACTGATACTCACTTATGCACTCATACTCATACTTGTCAAACGGATGCCGATACCATCAACCGATACCATGAACCGATACCGATACTGTGAAATGAGGCGGGGCTGCCTATTCTACTCTGACCTACATTCATGTTAAAATAATATATCAAATATACATAGGCTTAATTTTTTTTGGGGGTGGTGTATCGGTACTAGTCGGTATCGGCGAGTATTGAAATTATTGTACTCATCTTCTTCTTCTTGTCGCTTAACTGCGATCGACACTTGACTAAGCAGGTCATTCACGCCAGTTTTACAAAAATTCCAGAGCAAGCTGCTTTCACAGCCTACTCCGTTTGCTCGTATTGGTTTTCAAAAAAACGGTATCAGTGCATCCTTATTAAAATTATCTATTTGTAGCCACCCACCTCTTCATGAACAAAACAAAAACATTGACTACAAAACCACAATATATCGATATATCGCAAAGATTGAAAAACCGGAGCAAAACCATGCAGCCCTATTTTAGGGGTTACCTTGTATGGACTTCCTGAGAGTGCTGACCAATGCATCAAATAGCTTCTGGATCAGATCGTCTATAGCGGCCCTGACGGGTTCACAGTTAACTGTGATGCAGTCTACTCTCTCTTGACTGGTAGAGGAAAACAGAAAGAGACAGACAGAGATGATGATTAAAAACCAAACAGGATTATACATAAGTATGAAATGGTTACTGATGCCACCCTTCTTTCCAGCATATATGTATTCACTCACGATTTATAAAGAAATGTGGTTTACTCATGATGTGATTGTAAATGAATGAATGAATGAACATTAGAACATGTTAGTAATTGCAAAATAAAAAATAACTAAACAAGGTTGAAGTTGTGAATACATTAAAGTAATGAAATATAGATGAATGAAGTTCACAGCACATCTCAAGAGAGTAATAATGTCCTACCCTTTTTTAAGCGCTGATACACATACATATATATGCATTCCTGACAAAAATAAAAACAAAATAACTATCTTGTTTCGCTTTAAAAATCCTTGAAAACTGTCTATTTATATGCTGAAGAAATTGGTGAATATGTAAGATTTTGCACCAGCAGTTGTACATTTTTGCACAAGTACAAAGTTTAGTACAAACAGAAAAATAAGGAAAAGTCGCACGCATGCAGGTAAGATGCGTATGTATTGACTTGGCTAAGAACAGGGAAGAACATTTATTTACATGTTGGTGGTATTTTCCTTTGATTTAATGAATAAAAGTATGTTTATTTGAACATGTCAAACACATTAGAGACATTTGAGAAAGTAATTCAATGCAAAATCAATAAATAACACAAGGCAAATCAAACCAACAAGGATGTGGGTCAGAATTAAAATAAGCAAAGTATATCTCTAAGTATAAAGTATAACTCAAAAGTCAAAAGGTGTAAGAAGATGTCAATACTTATTTTTCCTACCCCGACCTAGGTGCTGCGCATTCATACCTCATACTTTTAGTTACTTTTAAACATATACAACACATTTTTGCTCTATACATGTATACGATTTTATATATACATACATATTATATACATACATATACACACACTTTATATCATTTTGGTTTAGTATGCATACATACATTCATACACCTGTTTTTGGTTCTCGATGAAGTAGCATTCTCTACTGTTCAGGGACAGTGGGCAGTTTGCAGTAGGTACTTTTAGTCACACATACATACGTGTACATGACATTATTTCTCTGCATACAACCCATTATTGAGGAGCGGTGGGATAAGGGCAAGCCAACTTCAAATTCTGAGACAGTGCCCTGGCCAGGGGGCACATGAGAACATGTAAACTCCACAAAGAAAGGACCTGGGTGGGCTGGGACTCGACCCCAGGATCTTCTTGCTGTGATGCAGCAGTGCTAGCCGCTGCACCAATGATAACAAAGATCCCTGGCTGCTACTGACCTGGGAAGGCGCTCAGAGTCCTTGCCGCGGGCCTTCAGAGCCTTGAAGTTCCTCTCCCAGTCCTGGGCCCTGTCCAGATGTTGTTCCACTAGACGCTCTATGTCCACCTGGCCCAATACCACCCACTCCTGCAACACACGTAATAACTTAAGTAAACACATGTCGCTTGGGGGACGCACGGTGGCAGCGTCGCAAGTTCGCACACACTCTCCGGCTTTTCTAGATCCCCGCCCCACCCCCAACTCTGAATCCCAGTTCCCGATTTAATCCTGTCACTAGCTCTCAGTAAAGAATGAAAAACGGCACGTGCGCCCCCCCAAGAAAACAACACAACAAACATTTTGTTTGTTGCCCAGCCCTGGGAAAAAGACCTCTGTAATGAGGGTAGAACAATGACTTTCTGGCGCCTTACAAAGCACTCTGAATGGCCGAAATTTTATTTGCACAACGATGGAAACTTCGTTCAGTGATATGATGTGAAATCAGGCGTTTGCCTCTTAGTTAGCCACACAGTATTCCATTTGGAACAGCACTTCTCTGCTGAAAATGTGCAGACTTTCCATGGAGTGTGTAGTGCACAAAGTGGAGTGCACTACAGCCCACGTAACCAACTACGTAATCCATCATGTCATTCTACAATTTTCCATGGCAATTCAATCTCTCATCATATTTTTTACCTGCGCCACGGAAGCAGGTTATGTTCTTGGTTGCATTTGTTTGTCGCCAGGATAACTGAAGATGTTGTGCACAGATTTTTGTAGAGTTGTTGGAAATGACCAACGGAAGAAGTGATTACATTTTGGTGCATTTCTCTAGCCTATAAGTAACATAATCATACGTCATCACCAACTTACCGATAGATCGCAAGGTCACATGACCAGACTTTCGCAGTGGCCGCTGGGAAATGGAGATGGCATGTTCGCCTGTGGCGTCGATCGCAAACACGCTACTCTCCGAGTACTTGCATTGATAATGGGCTGCCACACATACTGCTAGCACTACAAGTACTATTTTTTTTTGTACCTTTACGGCGGTGCAATCCCTGAGTGCTTTAAGTTTTTATTATGAAAGTCAATTTCTTCCACGGTTCCACCCGAACCTGTACTGCTTTTACTAAGAACAGCTATCCCTCAGCAAGCTCACATCCCATTGCAGTGTTCATCATTCATTTGGTGGCTGGACCGGATAATTTAGTGTGTTTTTCTCTCCCTGGTGATTAAGGAGGAGGTAGGCTAAGGACATCTGCTCAGCACCACTACAAGCAACCATATATGGAGCATTTTGCAGAATCAATAAACAAAAACTGCAATATGTTTCTAGCAAGTCAGAATGTTTCCTGTGGGACTTTAAAGAAAATGTGGGCAATGTCCCAGGGTGTGGGTGGGGGGGCAGTCTTGCTCTTGTCTGAATATTAATAAAACCAATTGTTATCTTTATGCATTAACCAGAGATGCAAGTCCCTCATTCAAGTCTCAAGTCTTCTTGGGCAGGTCAAGTCAAGTCCAGAGTCTTCAAGTCATCATTAACATGCTGTAATTTTAGCTCCAGAATCTGATTTTATAAAAGTAGCAAAAAGGCATGCTATTATAAAAGCAAAACTATTGCTTGCTTTTGACTTTATTCAAATCAGATTCTGGAGCTAAAATTACAGCATGTTAATGATGACTTGAAGACTCAGGACTTGATTTGACGTGCCTAAGAAGACTTGAGACTTGAGTCTTGATCGAGGGAATTGGTCGCATCTCTGGCATTTACTAGTCTGGCATGACTTAATTTACACAAGAGTCATAATTGGCAGGGAAAGAGTTAAATTGGGTTGAATTATAATGTCAAATCAGGAAGATGTGCCCAACTAATCAGATTTAAATCAACATTCTAATGGAAACAATTGTGGGCCATATTAGCTCAGTCCATTAGCTAGTCTACAAAGCACGTATAATGCCATAATGATGCGGAGAGTCGTGAGTTTGCTTCCCCTCACAGACAGCTTTGGCACGTGTCTCCTCCCCCTTCTTCACCCCTTTCCAGCTAAACCTGAATAAAGCTGAAAATGGTCCAAATGGGCCGCAAAAAATAAATAAAAAGTGCAATACAACGCACATATACGTGAAGAGTTGCGATTTTCTTTTTCTGCAATGACTTCCTCCTCGACTCTTCATACCAGTTACCGATTTAATCCTGTCACTATCTCTAAAAAATCCTTTAATTGGCTAAACTGAACCTGTAACACAACTACTCAGTACATTCGGTCAGCTAATGGCCAGACTCATTTTCAGAAACCAAAAGGTAGCAACTTAATGTGTTGCAAGTGACTACACGGCCTGGCGGCAGCGGCCTGACTGACAGGGCGCCGGATCCAACATGGCCGCCGCCGCCAAGCCAAAGACAACCCGTGACGTCACTGGGGCAACAGCCCTATTCCCTGTTATTGCCATCACCTTAAACTTATCCTGAACGTCTAGAAGCCGTCCAAAGAGGTCCTCGGCCTTCCTGAACACGGTAAGGAAACCCGAGGCATTGCGGTCTATCATGACGCCAAAGATGGACTCCTCCCCTGCAGCGCTGAGCCCCTTGAACTGGTTGGGGACGCCGATGAAACGCTTCATCTCCCGGTAGTAGCGAGCACGTATTTCCTCCAAAGGGGGGCGGTACTGCAGGCGACCCTGTCTGCATCACATCAGAGAACAGACATGGCTGTGACATTCTATGGTTGCCGTTAGGATGGATACTTCTGATGTGTGATGTAGTGTGCGACTCCACAAAACGATCCATCCCCCCTAAGCTTAACCCTAATCTCCTAGCACTAGGACTGGACAGACAGTCTGGCATACCAGGCATTTTCCCAGTGGGCCGAAGACCCTAGTGGGCCGGTGATGTTGCTTTTAGCTCAAAGAGTTTTTTAGTTAAATTGTGCACCATTTCTCCTAAGCCAGAATAGTTGTAGAATTAGAAGAAATAAGTTATGTCAATGTAATGTCAGATGTGCTCCACTAATAGGGCTGTTGTCCGTGACACTAAGGTTTTGTGCACGGCAGCCATGCTGGTAGTCTGACATACGGTGAAGTATACCTTTGAAGTGCCATTATTTTAATGTCACGTTCATTATATACCACAACGTAGTTATGCTGCCATCTGATGGTGATTGATACCATATTACCAAGGACAAATCAATAAAAGAACACTTTTAAAAGGACAATCTTTAGCAAATATCGCTCGCTGCCTGTTTGTCTGACCGTAATCTGACAACCAGCATGGCTGCCGCCGCCAAGCCGGGTGAACACCGTGCACCAGCCCTACTCTAAGCCAAAGAAATCCCCGGCTGCTTTCTTTTCCCAGTCCAGCCCTGCCTACCATATACCTCTAACCTAACACTAGCCTCCCATCCCTAAATCTAACCAAGCCCTACCAAAATAAGCGGACAGTTTTTAGGAGTTGCACACTTCATCACAGAACACCAAATGGCTGTGCCTATTCCCTATTCCCTATATAGTGCACTATGTCAGCAACGATGCCAGCAAAACACTCATCACTACACACTGCGACCTACGCAACATTTTACTTGGAAACTAGGCAATATTATAAGCTATAAATCTTATGTCTGGGAGAATATTTACGGTTGTGCATCCGTCTAACTTTCACTGTCAGTCATCATCTGGGCCCCAATCTTGTGGACAGACGAGGAAGCGAATTTAATGGTGTTTTAAACCGAGTTTTGACGTTAATAATGTTGCAATGATGTTTGAAAGTCCACCAAATATATTTAGTATGAACTATATCTAAACTTAACTTTGTTCTTAAAGTTCCTTACATTGTCCAAACTAAATCTTTGCATTCCGAACCAGTTCAGGACCGATATTTTGGTGGCGGAACGGTTCAGAGAGCGAAAACGTTAAACATAGGCCTACATGAACCGTTCAGAACGGAACGTTTAAAAACTGATTTCGCTTTCAAGCCCCGATTATAAGGACATAAAGAATAGTAAATCCTACAAAACCCACTAAACACCAAGTCAACAGAGGACTTTGCGGAAGGACATTTCAGGTCTCGTCGGTAGAGCCTACTGAGCCAAGTGCTGACACCTTGGTTTGTTTGACAGAGGAATTCATTAATTGCTGCATCGACTGTGCTCTGGAAGAGACACCTTCCACTGCCTCCGTGAGTTGATTATTTATCGCTGCGTATAATCATTTTACCTGCCAGTCCGCTGATATGAAGCTCCAGCCAGAGAATAAAATGCGGCAGTATGAGGGGAGACCATCTGAGCAGAAATGGGATTGATTTGGACCAATCAACGATTTTGATTATTGATTAAGCTATAAATTATCTACTTATTCCGAATTGCACACCATTTCCATTACAGTATTTGACAAGTAATTCAATAATCGATTATCCTCAATTATAATAATAATAATAATAATAAAGATTTGCATTTATATAGCGCTTTTCTACCACTTAGTGACACTCAAAGCGCTTTACTGTGACCTCTCATTCACACGCCAATGGTGGCTGCAGCCATACAAGGCGCTCGCCACGGCCCATTGGGAGCAATTTGGGGTTCAGTGTGTTGCCCAAGGACACTTTGGCATGGAGACTGTCGGAGGCGGGATTCGAACTTCCAACTTGCCAATCACTGGAACGGTTGCTCTACCAACCGAGCTGCTGCTGCTGCTGCTGCTGCTACTACTACATCCTCCTCCTAATACTAATACTAATACTAATACTAATAATGCAGTCAGTAATTCAACTTGGTAACTTTTAAGAAGAGCATCCAGTAATCAGTAGTCAGGCTATTTTTTTCTGGTGTCTTATTCCGTGCAGTCAGTAGGTGGCACTAACTTGAAGGTGAGGTCTACGTGGATGTCTGGCAGGTTGGTGTTGAGCCCCTCCAGGCCGCGCTGATACTGATGCTCCAGAGCTTTGTACAGCTGGTGGTTCCAGTGCTGGCGCCACGGACGCATGTCACTGGAACCATAGCCCTACACACACACAAACAGTTGGTTAGGGCCTTAGTGCAAAGGGGTTAGGGAACCGTTCCAAAATGACCCAAGTGCGTCCAGTCTGCCCTCACTTTCGTATCAAAACCAGTAGATATTTTCAACTAGGCCGAGATTGAGATTGATTGAAAAGCGCAATCTCCTCTTTTCTCCAGTCCTCCGTTAAAGGAGTTCTGTAACCAATCCCAATTACTGTCCTTAACTGGGCAATCAAGGTTGAAAGGTAGTTGAGTAAATAGCCGCTATATTTTAAAAATCTAAACCTAAAAACAAAATCACTTTTGTGAAGCACCTTGAAGCAGCTTCGGCTGCGATTTTGGCGCTTTATAAACATCTGTTGAGTTGAGTAATATTCCCTTAATTTTGTATGTTCGTAACTTATTGAAAGACTGGTCCAGTGGTGCCAGGTCAACCACCTCGAAGTCAACCTCAAGAAAAACAGTCGAGATGGTGGCCGATTTTCGTAGGAAACCCACCCCTCTCAGCCCACTCATCATACACGGTGACACTGCCTCCACCACTGACTCCTTCAAGTTCCTCGGCTCCACCATCTCGAGGAGCATGAAGTGGTCATCACACATAGACTCGATACGAAAGAAGGCTCAGCTGAGACTGTATTTTCTGCGGCAGCTTAAGCTATTTAGCCTGCCGAGGGGGATCCTGAAAACCTTCTACACAGCCATTATTAGACATGTAAAAAAACATTGATTTAGACATGTAAAAAAAATCGAACAGCCGACGATACGATTAATCGACTCGTCCGCAAGAGTATCGATTCATATCTGGTCTATTTTATCCATTTGCTCCTGGGCGTAATTCAGACTCCCGTCCTGCGGGCGGCGCTAAACGTATTTGGCGCCGAGCGCTATTCCTGTCTCACTCTCATGTGAGTGAGACAGCCAAGAAAAAAACAAGTAAGTAGTACATTCACTCCCCCGCGCACACTCACCCATTACAGCCTTCTCGCTCTCTATCTTTTTGTTGCTCGCTCTCGCACACACGCGCGCACACACACACACACATAAGCCCATCTCTGCACACACACACACACACACACACACACACACACACACACCAGCAAGACTCCACCGCGCTTATAAGCCCATCTCTGCTGTAACAAAAACTGCTTTTGTTCGCTCAAATATGGTCCCTTTTCAAATCGGAAATTTGTGCATTAATACACACACGTTCTGTGACAGTCCTGTGAAGTTTGGCTAAATTTGGTCGTTTCATTCGTCCCCGAGTTTAAAAACACTAACGCCAAACTGCCAATAGACGAGAATGTACCTTCCTCGCCCTCTGTTGAACCGAATTCGGCGCGGCGGCGCGTTGTTCAAAGTGTTAATTCATTATTAAATATTAGTACATATTTGTCCAAGTGTGTAACGGGCTAAAAACCCTGTAGTGCAC
>OMKY01117604.1:0-17588 GCA_900302395.1 Bregmaceros cantori | reverse complement strand
ATCTTTTGGAGTAAAAATCCATAGGACAGATTTGTTTCAAGCATTTACAAAGGCAGACTAATTAGCACAGCTCAGGGAGGTCAATCAGCTGATGAATGGTAACACCTGTTAACTGAATCCATCCGGAAGCAAAACCTGGCAGGTCCTTTACTGCTGGCCCTGCATTTACTTGTAGTTTGTATAAGACGAAGCGGATACAATCGGTTCATATTAGCTTTTTAACCAAATTGAACTTTAATATAGCCAGTACACAGTAAAAAAAATGCAACAAAAATATTTTTTTTGTTTTATTATTTAATTAGAAATGAAAACAAGTGGTTATGGACACCTAACGCGACCCCATTCATGTTAGTGGCGCTGTGTCTACCGCAGCGTCCGCAGTGTCGCGAGTTCGACTACGCTCGTCAACTTGTCTGCAATGTCTACCCCAGATCTCTTCAACCCAGTTTCTGACTAATCCTATCCAATAAAGAGGGAAAAATGGTGCTGACGCCGGAAAAAATAACTTAAAAAAAAGAAAGAAAGAAATGAAAACAAAAAAACAATATATATTGTGTGGGCGTGCACCATCAACGTTTCTTCCTGCCACTCCCATGCCTGTCATCAGATAATTCCTGTGACTGATCTACTGATCATATCCTGCTTCCCAATCACAGGCAAAAACCACAAAGGTAAATACTCCATACATGGTTGAATAGTGACTTTCCTAGAGGGTGTCATTGGCGAATTACAGTATTTGTGAATAATGTATGTTTTGTCTGTTCCTTTCTTGTAATTCAGCTCTGTGACACAAGTAAACACAACTAAAACATGCAGCTGCTCCTCTGATCTTTTGATGACAAAAACCCACCAACTACCTTTCAAGCAGCAAGAAAAAATAATCTCTGGTTATTTTTATTTCCTTGTGGTTGTGCCAGTGATGCGCTTCTTTCTAGGTCATGTTTGTTGCTGTCACATGTATCAACGTCATTTTTTTCCTTTTTGTTGCTGTTTTTGTCTTCAAAAGACCACCTACTCTGTCTACTGCTGGGCATATTAAACACATTGTGTTCTGGGTGCTGTTTACAGACATCAGGTGTATTCTAAAATTAAACTATTTCGCCTTATGAATTATTAATGACAGTTAGATCAATAAAGGTTGTGATATTGTGTATGTCAGGGTCTATACTTCAATTGAGGTTTCTTAACTTGATTACTAACCAAGCTAGACTTCTCGTATGGCTGAATGTCATGCAATGACGTGTTTCAAAGAACAGACACATCTACCTTGATGGAACAATATGATGTGTGCTATTTTAACCACACACGTGTTATGGCTAGCACTCATCTCCAGGGTTTACAATATTACATATTGCTCCCCATTTCCAAAAACAAAATAAAACACCGTTCAGATTGATGTGGACATAACAGCCAATTGAATTCTTTCATCGCAGTCACCTAAGCTACAAACGACCGGACACTGGTGAGAGGGCAAATGATAACGGGAGCTGAGTGTCTCATTTGAAAGCCAGTGGATTGCGCAGAGGGCTGAAATATTGGCTGAATTCCGACAGGGCGATGGATGGTGCACCCAGTGAACCCTAGGGGGATGTCGTGAGTCACAGCTCCGGAGGGAAACACAGATCAGCTGAGGACAGTGCTCTCTGTCTGCCAGGGTCATTGGTATTACAGCTGCTGCACAGAAGGTCCTCTTGGGCGGGGAGAAAATGTTTGGCTGGTACTTGAACGCCTGATTCCAAACTCCCTTCCACCCACAGCATGTTTATTTACTATACTAATGATTCCACTCAATGTGCTGGCTCTGTGGCGCAGTCCGTTAGACAGCCGCATCCAGCACATTCATACTCTTTAGCTTTATACTCTCATCGCCCTTCCACACCCTGTCAATAATATGGAAAAAATGCACAGAAAAAAAACATCACAATATCTTACACCATGTGGAAAGAAAGTGGACACAGACCAAAAGTATTAAATTGATCCTGATTTCAATTTGCTGATAACGAAACTTGAAAAATATTAATCTAAATAATTATTTATCGATTACAGGGTCTCATCAATAACTAACTCATCAATTTCCCCTTTACACTGTAATATGAAAAATGAATTAATAGTGTGAAGATTTTGGTTTAGATTAACTGTTTCTAAGGGAGAAATTAAGTGGTTATTCATTGAGTGATAACATTGGTTGACTATACCTTCAGACATAAGAAATAAATGTGCTTTTCATATTTTGTTCATAGAACATTCTACACCTGCTGTGTCTGTGGCCTGTCCCAGGCACCTGGTGGAGTATGTAGGGCAGGTGAGCCTCCCTCACTAAGGTCTAAGCCTGGCCGCATACCAGACTTTTTTCTCCATCTTTTTTTGATAGGATTAGTCAGAAACTGGGTTGAAGAGATCGGGGGTAGACATTGCAGACAAGCCGGCGAGGGGAGCGGAACTTGTGGCACTGCAGATACTGCGGTAGACACAGCGCTATTAACGTGAATGTAGATCCCTTACTATAGGAAGTAAAAATTATAAAATTGACAGGGATACATTTATAGAAATCTGGCCCGATTACAATATTTTTGCTTGCCTTCACACCCATTTTTGTTGAAGACTTCCTTATATGGCACCCGCTACATACCCTTTAAAGCAAAACATTTCTGTTTTAAGTCGATCCTGTGTTCTGGCCCCAGAATCGAAGAAAAAAAGTTCCACTTCAATGGAGATGCTGAAGAGTGATGAACCTACTTATAGTATGCATCAAGCAGCCTCCTCTGTATTCTCCATATTCTAAGACATCCCATTCCTTGTTCTCTGCGAACACCACAGTGCAGGAACCCAGCCCATTACAACTTAATGCTGCGTGAAAGGCAAGGAAATGTGCTGATCGACATTTGCCGTATCAGTGTGGCTGATTGGTCCCCACATCCCACCACACAATCTCTCATCAAGCTCTCAGCTTGGCATTTATGGCCTTGTGTAGGCTGCGACCCAGTGGCCTAGTGGCTAGAGTCTACCACTGCACCGGGAGGTCAGGGTTCAAGTCATGTCTGAGCTGCAACAACTTGAAAAAAAAAGCATCCCGGCTTGTCCCTAGCATCTAATAGTTGGATTGATGAAAAACATTAGCCTGGCAAGCCATAAACAACAAATCGTCCACACATTGCATGTGACCAGGCGGTCCAGTGGGTCTGGACCAGCTAGGTAGACAAATTAAATATTCGTTAAGGCAGGCCTTGTTCCAATTAAGCCGTGGGCCACCACGCCACTTGTCACGCCTACTGCGCTGTGATTTGAACTACATTTGATTGAAACTTATTCCATACCAAATGTATATAATAACAATTAATAATAATAATAAATTAATAATGAAATAATAATTTAAACATAGTAGCTCTATGTTAACATTATATAATATAGCAATATGTTTAGATTTAATACAACCTCTTTCAAACCACTCTAGGCATTAACCTAAAAAAGCAGATATGCGATGAAATCTGAATTAAGCATGAAGACTTGAGAGCACATTCAAACAATGCATTAACATGTGGGAACAAGTTCTACGATATGTTAATTTGTTATGAATATGTAACATGAGTAAACTAGAAGCACTCAGCGATTGCAAACCTGCACCGTAGTGGTACAAAAAATAGTACTTTTAGTGAGACAGTATGTGTGACAACAACCAATTATCAATGCAAGTGCTCGTTGAGTCGGGCGATTGCGACTGACCCCATCGGCGAACATTCCAACTACACTTCCCAGTGGCCCCTGGACCCGGAAGTCTGACCACCATAAGTGCACAGCGATCTATGGGTAAGTTGGTGATTAGTTATGATGATGTTACTTATAGGCTACAGAAATGCACCAAAATTTAGTCACTTCTTTCTTTTGTCATCTTCAACAACTCTGCAAAATTTCATTTGCTCAACTTTTTCAATTATCAAAGGGACAAACAAAGGCGGCTAAAAACATAACCTGCTTCGCGGCTCCGCCCCGGATGAAACTGAGAAATGACAATAACCATTTTTTGAATACTTGTACCATGTGCCCACTTGTCCAAATCTTCAAACTATGCCTTTAAACCTTTTTGTTTTGTTTTGCTTTTGTGTTTTTCACTGCGTTAGTCATGGCTACTCATCTGTGTCCACCCCCGTATTTGATGTCCAGCCACTTAAATCCGAGCTGTCCCACTATCCACTGCCTGGTTGGACATTCATCCCCTCGTTTGGTTCTGCCATGCCTCGCTCGGCTAGGAAAGCGCAGTGAGGCGCACTGCAGCGTTACATAACTACAACAGCGGGAGAGAGGTGGAGGGGTGGAGGAGAGCGCTGGAGAGAGATGTTCGTCGAAGAGGATGTGAAACACAATATCTACCGCTGAACATGTAAGATGGGGTTAGGGGTGTGGGGGTGGGTGAGGATAGGAGAAAAATATCTTAAAGGCTAATGTGCTTTTCTCTATATTCAGCTTATTTACTGACAGTGGGGATGATAGAAATACTGATCCCAGCCACACCCTCTTGTCCTGAATATGTTTGTGTGTGTGTGTGTGTCTGTGTGTGTCTGTGTGTGTGTACACACTCCAAAAGCCACAGAACACATTTGGGGTGGGCTAAAAACTTCCTCAAGCATTGTTCTATTGATTCATTCACAGAAATTCTGCAAAAAAAATATTTTTCACCTCCATCTTTTCATCTCCAACTCTTACTATTTGCATTGAAGTTTGCAAATATTATCCTGAAATATCTGAACACAACGATTTAAAGGTAAAGAGGATCTGTATTTTCTTGGGAAAAAATTTGATGATGAATTTTCTACATTCAAAATGTTTTTTGACTTCTTTGGCAGTAAGTTTGTGTTTTCTGTAAGATGTCTGTGGAAGTTTGTGGCGATGAAATAGAACCTTTTTATATTTTAAATTGTCATGTCTACATATTGTTCAAAAATATAATGGAAATGGCACTGGTCTTATAGAGAGAAATCTAAACAAAACCTATTGCATGTATTGTTTCTTGTTGGCTCATCGACCATCAAATATTACTATAATGAAATTACTTTTGATGATGTGTTTTTAATGAATAGTGTATGACAAATAACACTGCAAATTCTGTAAATGTCTTATAATTTCCCTGTACCCATTTACTCCTGGATTCCTGGAAAGTATATTTTTATATTATATTTATATTATAAAATAAAATCTAATTATTATAATATTGCTTAAAAGTTTATGCTTAATTCCGTTTATAATGGCTATATTTACTGATTGACATTCACCTGCTTGTTAGCCAGAAAGCTGATTGTATTTCACATCCATTGCATTTCAAATGACTTATTGTCATGTCATGACATGTAATCAGCACCAGATGCACACCGTACATAAAGCATTCAGCTCAACATCACAGCATACGGTGCCAACGTCATGTTGTCACTCCAGGTTGGTTCTCAATCAACTCGGGGGGACTCGTCACATGACCTTGGACATTGGCCACAACTGTGACTGACGTTGTCGTTGACGGGAGGGTACGGAGGAAGCCCAACATTCTTCAGATAGAATTAGCTAATTAATGATGGATGGAGAGTTTGCTGTATCACCGTTAAAGATTAACTGTAACTTCTGATTTCCAAATTTTGAATGGTATTGATGTTGGCAAAGGCCATCTAAGAGCCTGTCTGGTAAATAGTACTGAGGATAATGTTGTTGACCTCGTTGTCTGCACTCTGCACTGCAGACAACGAGGTCAACAAGATTATTCTCGGTACGATTTACCAGACAGGCTCTTGAAAGGCCTTTGCCCACATCGATATCATTCAAATAATGTCATCAAATGGTGATTGGAAGTTTGAATCCTGTATCTGGCTGTCTAATGTTACAGTGCTGTGGATCTCAAAGTTTTCATACCAAGTACAACCTGAGAATGGTCTTAGTACCACCATGATATCCAAAGTTGAAATAAGGAGAATTGTCCTGCCGTCTGTAGCGTGCGGTGGCGGATTCTTTTCTCTTGACTTAGTTCACGCAGCTATCTGTTTAGTTCGGCATGGGTCGCAGGATGTGGATGCGAAGCATGTGGATGTGCCAATGTGTGAGCAAAGGTTTGCTTAGAACGAGTTGCACTTCAACTTGTTTTACGTCACTCTCCATGTTTCAATGAAGATGATGCGGGCAGTCTGTCCCTGTGTTGTGTGCATTTGACTGTGGGGTTGGTGTTGTCCCTGGTGCTGAATGGCTCAGCTATCTGATCATTCTGATGCATTTTATTTTTGCAATTCAAAATGTGAAAATGTGGAAAATCCTTCCGTGTACCACCAGAGCGTGCTCGCGTACCGTTGGTGGTTTCTGTACCAATCTCCTTGTGTTCGTCATTTACCTGTAATCATCATGTTGTCATCTCTGTGTGAGCGTGCATAGGCATTTGTACACGTGACACCACAGTGTCATTATGCAGGTTTGCAAATGTCTTGTTTGATTCTCTAGATGTACAACAGCATCCTGCAAAAATTAATAATAAATGAGGCTTCTGTTCCTTCCTTTATCTCTCTCTACATTTATAACACGCCCCTATTCATAGTAATTGGCGCTGTGGTTTCGATGACAGCATCCGTTGCGCCGCGGGTTCTCCTCCCCTCGCCGGCTTGTCTACACCCGGTCTCTTCAACCCTGTTTCCGACTAATCCTATCCAATAAAGATGGAAAAACGGCGCTTACGCTGGAAAAAAAAATAGACTGCTTGAAACACACTTGAGATCAGATCATTTTCTTCCATCTCCTAATCCCATCTCAGCTGCTTGTGAATGACCCAACATTCCGACATGTGCCATTAAATTTACAGTGCGGGGCATGGCTGACAGCGATGTCTGGCCTTTACTGTGTCTGCGCGTGCGTGTGTTTATTGCCAAAATTACGGCACAGACAGCCCTTCGACGAAAGAAACTCCACCTCTGCGGCCCAATGTATGTGGGTCATCGTGTTTCCTCAGTCTCTCCCTGCTCTCTTTCTCTCCATCAGTCCATCCTTTTAACCCTCGGTTGTAAAACCGCTCTCTTGACTCAGGGCGTCGAGGAATTATCTGTGCTGCGCTGCATGCTGGTTGTATGCTGCCAGTGGTCGGCTAATTAATAGAAAATTGATTTACCCCGCTGGGAAATTGAAAGATTTCATGGTAACTATGTTTTACTTCCTCCCGCTCGCTGGCAACAAAGAAATGGGACGTAGTCGATGGGGTGACAATATTGCTAATAGAGAATAATGTGGTCATATCACTCTTGCAATTCAGCCCCTATTTTTTTGTCTCGTTATGTTATCCATCCATTCTTGCTTTCTCTCTCTCGCTCTCTCTCTCTCTCTCCTGATACACAATCTTCTGCCGTGCTCCTGATTTGCTTCAGACATTCTGCCCTAGCAACAGCACCATCACACTTGCTATACCTCTCTCTTCTCTCTGTCTCTCTCTGTCTCTCTGTCTCTCTCTCTCTCTCTCCCTTCCTCTCTCTCTCTTCTCTCTCTTTCTCTCTCACCCCCCTTCTCTCTCACTCTCTCTTTCTGCCCCCACACCTTTTCGTCTTGGTTGGCCTCTTTCTATCACCTTCACCTTTCTTCTTTTCTTTTTTTTTACACTTCTGTGTGAAAGCATAGAATATTGAACAATTGCTTAACCTGCAAGGACAAGCATTTCTTGAATGTTTCCAAGTCATCTTTCTGCATCACATACATTAATTGATACAGTATGAACAGAAATGTATGGCAAAGATGGTTCTAATTTCTATTTTTTTTATATTGTAGTTATAATTCCACTGTGTTAATTTTGTTGGACACTTGATCTAACAGCTGCTACAGCCAATGCATCAGTTCTACCAAGAAAGCACAAAGCCAAATGTGCAATTAGACATGCTTACGATCACATGGTTCCTCTTGTTGTGTGTGTTGTGTGTTTCTATCTATGTGCGATTTTCCAAGAATATGATTTCTCATACAAATACAAACAACATTTCTCATACATACAAACATATTTTGTTGGATAGAATAAGTTCAAGATTACTTTGGGATTCCTTGCCAAATGATCACTCAATCAAATTGAATCAATTAATTACTTAATGTGTCCCAAAAATTTCAATTAGTTGAAGTATTTGTTGTCAGGCTGTATTACAAATTGATCAGGTGATGCTAATGGAAAATAGGACTGTTGCACGTCGATGTCACAGCTTGGCGGTGTCAGACATTTTGGTGGTAGCACGCACGGTGAAGTATACATATACGTACGGTTAAGAGGTACATCTTACCACTTCATGTCCATTATATAGGGTAGTTAGGTTGCCATCGGCTGGTGGTTCATAGCATATTGCCATAGAGCAATCAATAAGATAAGAATTTTTAATGGACAATATTATGCAAATATCGCACTCTGCATATTCGTCTGACCATGCTGCCTCTACCAAAATGTCTGCCGCCCCCAAGCCATGAGATCACCATGTAACAGCCCTATCATTTGATGCAAGCGTGTGTGTTCAAGTCTATGTGTCATAGTGTGTGTGAGAGAGCAGAGAAGGATGTTGTACATAGTTGTATTCAGTGCTGGCTGTTGCTGGGACATGACCCCTTCAACACTACACCCTTAAGCCGACAGCTACCGCAGGATGATCTTCCATAAAGCTGCTAATGGGATCCCTGCAAGTCCACAGTTTCTCTGTGTGGTTGTAACATCCTTTCATGTGTCCCGCTTGGCGGGAAGGGATCTGCCGTTTGCTACAAAACATGTGCCAGCTTTATGTGGTTGGTTTGGTAATTTATCGGTCAAAGTACAGTCACACATCAATAGTCCACAGGGCTATGAATGGGGGTTAAAGAGCATCCCACACATTTTTTACTGTAGGGTAATGGCTTTTAGGTTACAGAAGTTATTATGAGGAGAATATCCTGTGACTTAAATTTAGAGGAGTAAACTTTTTTTAAATTTATATGTGACTTAAATGTAGAGGAGTAAACTTTCTACCTAGTTTTAACCATCCCCTTACTGAACCTTAACCATAACGGTGTTTGCAGATTGTGTGCCAAACCCATCAAAGATACTAGTGGGCTAACCTCTATATTGAATAATGAAGGACACACGGTAAAGACATATGAATTGTCAGCCTTTCGAAGTGTGGGGCCATATACGACAGCTGTGTCTAGCACACTATACGCAGTGCCGCAAGTTCTCCTGCCCTCGTCGGCTTGTCTGTGATGTCCACCCCTGATCTCTTCAAACCATTTTCGACTAATACTATCCAAAAAAGATGAAAAACTACGACCAATGCCGGGAAAAAAAACTTCAACCAAAAAAATGTGTGCTAACTTCAATATAATAATGAAGGACACAGGATAAAGACACACTAATTGTCGGTCTAGCCAATTGCGGGGCGATGTATGGCATCTTTAAAAAAGTTGCCCAGTAATTAATTTGCAGGCATTCCACCCGCCTCGATCCCACAGTGCACATCAGGTCATAAAGGCTAGTTTTAATTGCTGCAAGATTACCACTTTCTCCTGGCCTGCAAATTTGCCTCATCATGCTGCACTCACGTTTTCGTTGGTGGTGCTACCGTGCGGTCCTGTTTTCACATCGCCCTCCAAGCTTTCCCTGGTTCTCTTGGCACGCTCAAGAGTTTATTACTTAACGTTTCATTTTTCATTTTACTGGTGGCATGGTGGAGGCAATTTAGCTGCACTCCCCACTCCAAGCCAAGACACGGCACTCAAGCCGGCCCAGGTTGTGCGCTGCATACATATTTATGGGTGACACGAGAACAATTGGGCGAAGTGCGAGCGGCCGTTTGTTTACACGTCTGGCAGAGGAGATGATATCTTCCTCTAATATGTCCTCTTTGCGCATTGTGCTCATAGCTTACACTAGCCTCCTTACAGACACACTCATAAATCATCCACTCATATCATTGCCCAGGATAACTTACTTATGTTAAGCATTGCAAAGTATTCAAGTAGGTATTTACACCAAACTGTTTAGGTAGGCTTGGAGATGCTCTTTTCGTCTACACCAGTCTACATTTTTTCCCTTTTTTTTACCATCCCCAGTTATGTTGCTAATTGCAGTTACGTCTAGAAAACTATCATGGAGCAGACTTTGAGTTTACACAAACTATGTTTTGCACAGCTGAGAATACAGGGCAGAACAGACACAGAAACAAAGTGACCAATCAAGTTTAGCAAACCCCTGCACCAGAAGGCAGTAGAACTGAGGGCATTTCTGCATCGTTGTCACAATTTGGCATGGTACTACAATATGCAGAGTGTGGGTTTGCCTCATGGGTGAACTCACCGGCAGCGCTGGACACGGTGGGCCAGTTCTGGACCAGCATCCCCTGGGCTCCCTGCAGGACTGCCGACTCCTCCATGTGCACCGAGCTGGAAGAACAACATACCAGTTACACCTAGAGCCAGAGTCACTCCACTGGTTATCACTATTGTACTGTCTTACGGCAGAGCCTGGATGATATTGTCCTAATCATAACTAGAAGCATTCGGAGAGCACAAACCTCCGCCAAGGCCATAAGATCATTTGTGCTAAAAGAATCCACCTTAAAAATTACCTATTCAATGCTTTATAGTAAATATAAAAAAAAACAACAATTTGTCCACACATCGCACACGACTAGGCGGACCGGCGGGTCTGGACCAACGAGCCTGACAAATCAGATTGTCGCCCACATTCGGGCGTTCCAATCATTGCCCCATTTGGTCTGCAGGTCTTGTTCAAATCGAGATGTGGGCCTCAATGCTACTCGTCACACCTACTGCACTGTGATTTGATGACTTCATTTGATTGACGATTTATTTTTACGCTTTTCTAACCTGCTTAATCCAGACCAAATGATTGTTCTAGTTGCGTATGATGCGTGGACGATTCATTTGTTCTGGCTCGCCAGGCTAATGGCTTCCTGGCTTATATAAGGCACTCTCCATAACACTGAGCCCCAGCATCCACTAGGATTACCACAGTCATGGCTGTTAGCAAGGCTTTGGGTGGTGATCCAGATATCCCTGTTGTACATGCCTTATCTCAAGAAATAATTGAAAATCAAGGTTAAGACCCTGGGCGCTATCCTTGGATATTAGCATGGCCCTGCACAGTTTAATGCATAGTACAACTAGAAGCACTTGGAGAGTGCAAACCCCCGACAAGGCCATAGGATCGTCCCAAAATTGTAATGAATTGGAGGCGCGCAGTGGCCGAGTGGGTAGAGCGCGTATCGCCCAGACCACAGGTTGAGCAGTGCTGGTGTGGAAGAGAGTTTTGTGTAAAGTTGCATATGGACGAACAGAAGGTAAAAAAGCAGATGAGGGGGTGTTGTTGGCAGAGTGGTTATGGACACCGCACCTAACGTGCCCCTTATCATGTTAATGGAGCTGTGTCTACCGCAACATCCACAGTGACATAAGTTCTCCTCCCCCCGCCGGCTTGTCTACTCCCCATCTCTTCAACCCAGTTTCCGACTAATCCTTTCCAATAAAGATGAAAAACGTCGCTGACACCGAAAAAAAATAACTTGGAAAAAAAAAGTGCATGAAACAGATAAACAAACACTACAACTAAGACAACCACCCAACATGCATGCCGGACAATTCACATGCCTTGTTTTATTATGTGTTAAGGCTTTCTGAAAGTTTAGAAAACTAAATATAACAAAATAATATAATGATACACACACATACTAACTTCATCTTGCCATTCAAGAATCAGTTATGAAAACCTCTCAGGGATTGTGAAAAGTGATTCACAATCCCTGAGAGGTTTTCATAACTGATTCTTTCAGTATCCGATCCTATCTTTCCCTCGTCTCACACTCCATTTTTAGACTTTATCTCTGCACTCGGCGTATCACTGCTGTGCAAAACCCTGCTGCTGGCAGCTGCCTGTTGTCAACAGAGTGTCAACAGAACATGGTGACTAGTGTCTGGTAAGCCTCCAAGCTCGTCTTGGTATCCATGTCGCTTTCCTCGCTCAGAAAACGAGACTTGTGTTGGAGCACGTAGGGTTGTTGAACAGCCCGGCCAAGCGTGGACACGACTCCCTCCATCACGGTGTAATTTGAATATAAATTGATTGATGCTAGTGAGGAAACGAGCTTTGGAGAGCCCAGAGAGGAGATAAGGGGGAAACATGAAACTGTAGTCTGTTGTGTGTGTGTGTGTGTGTGTGTGTGCGTGTGTTTTTATCCAAGGTCACACAGTCCCAGGTGGCTCTGCCCCTCCTTTATCCCCCACACAATGGTTTAAATGTTCTACACCAGTTGTTTTAGAAACACACCGTACAAAAAAAATAAAATGCATTCAGATTGAGCTGTCCACTAGACAGATGACCAGTGTTGGTGTCGTCATGACCCGCCATCGACATTGTCGTTCATGATGTTCATCTTCGTCGTCATCAACATCCCTATAGCAGCACCTCTGCAGTGCAATGGATGTGTGACAAAGCGACGGACGCCATTTTAAGTACCGCCACACACCGAGGTCATACGTCCCTGTCATCAATTATTCAGACTGAAGGCATGTGTAATACCCCCTCCAGTCACATCCGCCACCTCTGCATCCTGTCAACTTCCCACACCCGCCCTAGGAAGGTTATAGGACTCAATCACAAACCGACAAATCTTGGCAACCGTAGGTAGAATACCGGCTGTATAGCAGCATCTCCAACGTTCATTATAAATGACTAGAAGCACTCAGAGAACCCAAACCTCTGTCAAGGCATAATGAATTATTCTTAAAGGATCATACTTTTTTTTTTTAAAGAATCCTTACATTCCTGGATCCAGATTGTGGATTGAGTACATGTTCTCTAGTTGGAACCTTATTAAAACAAAGTTAAAACAGTTTGCTAGAGGCCAGCTCGGCTGCAAAGTTGTCGTCGAGGCTGGGGGGATGGGGGGGTGGCGTTAGGACAAATTAAAGCATGTTTAAAATGGGGTGCTATTACACGCCTAGCCATGCGGTGCTTTTAAAAAGAGAAATTTTAAAAGGTTTGGAGTAAACGTCCATTGGCAGTTGGCATCAATGTTGAGGGGAGTTTTAGACTTAATTAGAGGTTAGGTGTAGTTATCTCAAGAGGCTAGCTAGGCCGTGATGTCGTTGGGCAGTTGGCGTCAAGTTTAGGTGGTGTTAAGCACAGAAATTGCTCTATTTATTTCTAATAACAACAATAACTCTACCAAAGTGACACAGGCACACATATTATAAGGATTTCTTAATCTTGTGCACTGCAACAATTGTGAATGCCACTCCGGTGATAACTTGTTGCGCACCGATCACAATAGCACATTGTGATATCTTCTGCCCTTTTAATAATCCTGTTATCACAACAACAATCAATTGCAATCACTGTCAATAAATCGCCAACGCATTTAAAATCACGAATCAGTCATCAGCGCGGTGCTGCGCCAAGCACAGGAACTAGGGCGAAACTAAACGCTATCGAGCGGACGTCTGATGGAGACCAAATCTAATACATTGAAATGACTCAGTCGAGCGTATTAAACCTCATTATGGCTTTCTGTAATTATGAGGGACTCGCTGTCACGCTAATGACATGCACAAGCTCCCGGACATGTGCCTCTCTACACACACGCATGCAGAGGCCTGTGTATGAGGGTGTATTGGGTTGATTCGTGCTAGTATTGCAAATGATATGGTATTTGTTCATTTACAGAGTTGGCGTGAGTCAGAGGTCACCAGGTTCACAGGAGACTGAAGACAGTGTGGTTGCTAATGTTAGATAGGGCGGATTTCCCCTAATGTGGGCCTCTGTCTAATGTGGGACACACTAATGTGGCTCTGGCTCAGTGAAACTATGGTAAAAGCAAACTATGGTAACGTGTCTAACATCAAGTTCAACTGTTCAACACTACATTTCACTTTCCCCCATTATGCAACTAACTGTTCCACATTAGGAAGTTGCAAAAAATAGCCCACATTAGGCAATCCAACACATTAGCTGGTTGTGCCTTTAAATGTCATGGTTTGGTGAATACACATTTGAACGTTTCTCCTCTTTTCTCCACTGACCAGATGGGATGTTTAGCACAGATATTTTCCTTATTGAGGATTCTTCAGAACCGTTCAGCAAGATTGGCAAGTAAGGTGGATAACAGACAACGGCTAGATCGCCTCCCCCATTGCAAGCCTGGGTGGAATAATAATCCATCCACTATTATTGTAGCCTGCCGAGCCAGAACCAACGACTTGTCCACGCATCGCACGTGACTATATGGTCTGGTGGGTCTGGCCCAACCAGGCAGACAATTTAGATACTAACTAATAACTTCAGTTTATTGACATTTTTTACACCTTTTTCGAACCTGCTTAATCGAGACCAAATGACCCTTCTAGTTGCGTGAAATTAATGGATGGTTCATTTGTTCTGGCTTGCCAGGCTAATATTATTATGCCATTGTAGCCACGCCCCCAACATCAGCCTAGTGGTGTTCCTTTACGTGAATAGGCGCATGTGTCGTTGACACCAACATGCTAAACCTGAGGATTCTGCAACCACCGTGTCACCCAATGCGGATCAAATTGGAAGCATATTAACCCCAACGTTTCCCCCAAAGTGTTTTGCATGATCTTATGCTCACCAGCACCCTAGAAATTGGATCACGGTGAATAAATGGTTCTGTCAGCTCACATTGCTGAGTCTGTCACTGACAGCCGACATGTTCAATTTATATTGCTGCAGAGCTGAAACTGTTTGACGTGAGACGTCAGATTCCAAAAGATAAGCTATTGGTTGTTGTTACTTGTGTTTTCCTGGCTTGTCTCGATAAATAGGAGTGTACAATGACTTGTTAGTTTTACTACTCTATTTATGGCTGCGTCTGAAATTGCTCCCTATCGCCTGCTCCCCAACCCCCTCCATAGTGCACTCACTTATAGTCCACTCAACAATAATGGCTGAGATTTCGGACACTAGAGTGGGTGTCGTCAAAATTATTACAACATTCAATAATGACATTATGACATAATACAATTCAACAATCATTACAAGTTTAGGTAATTTTGAACACATCTCGCTATGCATTATGGGTAATATTGCTTCTGCTAGGGTGCATCGAGGCTCACTACTTTTCGCGTTGCATTGTAGGATACTTTGAGTGCACCCCTCCAAAATGGGAAACCATTTTGGAGGGGTGCACTCATATAGTGAACTATATAGGGGATAGGGAGTGATTTCGGACACAGCCCATGTCAGCACTTTGCACTTACAATTACAAACACTGAACATAATTTGTTTTGCCATTTTAATTAATCAAAGTATAGTGAAAGTAAAGTAGATTTTTGGATACATTCTTTCAAAAGTCATTAAATTGAGTGCATTTATTGATTGCATAATTCTGTAAAACACGTCGCTAGTTGGCTGGTGGGCCACAACATGACAACAAGACATTTCATCAGCAAAGGGCCAGAGTTGGATTAGAGTTTAGACAGCCTCAGAAATAAACATCAGTGTAAGAAAGCGGATATCTGTGTGTTCACGTGTGCGTCAGAGTTAGGTGCAAGCGTGACTAAGACCCTGACGTAGCCACACCCGTCGCCACGTGCACGTGTGTCCCGTGATGCTGACACAGCACAAACATAAAGACGTGCACTGGCTTGGTGATGCAAGAATTGATCGATGATGCTCCGTTGAAGTGACTAAATATATCACCAGCAGCGTCCAATATCTGTGTAGGGGGAGGGTAGACTATCAGTAACGCCATCAAGAAATAATACATATAATTTATTTTAAATGATTATTTTTTCCGGGGCCAGCGCAGTTTTTTATTTTTATTGGATAGGATTACTTGGAGACTGGCTTGAAGAGATCAGGGGTAGATATCGCAGACACCAACGAGGGGAGGAGAACTTGCAGCACTGCGGGCGGTGCGGTAGACACAGTGCCATTAGCATGAATGGGGGTGCGCTAGGTACGGTGTCCATAACCACTTTGCCAATGACACTCCCGATTAATTCCACCTTCACAGGTGATGGGCTGAGATAAAACTTAAATGTCGCCACAGGGAAATTGGTTATTGCAACCACAGTACCGTGTACTCCAATGAAAGTGTCAATTACATACAGTATGACATACAACGGAAGATAAAAACATGTACATCATGATCTTAAAACAGTGATTAGTGCCGGTGGCAGCACAATAAAACTATAATTTAGAATATAGTCTTGACTCAATTATAGACTTTACACAAAACGCTCACCTCTGTTCTTCTCAGTAAATTTCAGAATACAGTTTATTGCCATTGTCAATTATACAACATCACAGACTAGGATTTCTTCTTGGTATAGACTTCATACAGTGCTAGACCAGGACACAAACATGTAACAAAGGCAATAAGGGAACTAGGGTCTATGTACAGGGGGCAGTCTAAAAACAAGGTACACTGTAACAAGCAACAAGAGTCTATGTACATGGGGCCAGTCTATAAACAAGATACATTGTAACAAGGGAACTAGGGTCTGTGTACAGGGGGACAGTCTATAAACAAGGTACATTGTACCAAGGGAACTAGGGTATGTGTACAGGGGGACAGTCTATATACAAGCCACATTGTAACAAGGGAACTAGGGTCTATGTACACGGGGACAGTCTATAAACAAGGTACGTTGTAATAAGGGAACTAGGGTCTATATACAGGGGGACAGTCAATAAACAAGGTACATTGTAATAAGGGAACTAGGGTCTATGCACAGGGGGGTAGTCTATATACAAGGCACATTGTAACAAGGGAACTAGCGTCCGTGTACAGGGGGACAGTCTATAAACCAGGTACATTGTGCAGAAAGTTTGCGACTTTACCACTTTGCCAAGTGGCAAGTAGAGGAGTGCTGGGGTCGGAAAATGGCTTGTGCAGCTTGAGCTACTAGAGCGACCTAAATTTCAGCATGCAATACTTTTTTTCCTGCTAAGAAGTGAGCTGAATGTGTATAAAATGTTGTTGTTTAGGCAGGTTGCTGGCTTGAAGCAACAACAACCACAGCGTTAATGTTTTCTCTGTGAACGGAGTGCTAGACCGGCCCATCCTTTCTCCCACCATTGTTCCCCAGACAGCACTCTGCCATTTAGTTTACACTCAGCCTGTTCCTGAGAAAATTGCTCCATGTCGGTCAACTGGGAGATGGCAGACAATTTGGTGGTCACAATTTTCCGTCTGCATCTCTTTCTCTCCCTTTCTCTTTCTCTCCCTCCCCAGAGTCAATCTCTTGGCAGCAAATTATCTCAGATACCCATCCCATCCCTTGGGCACATCGAGGGCACTTCCCTCCCGCTAAGTCAGAGGAAGCACCGTATAACGTTAAAAGACACTCTGAGTCTGCAGGGCCAACAGTCAAAACTGTCAGGTGTTGACAATTTTGGTTTAATTTAAAAATATGCTAATATAGCATTGTTAGTGAACAGGAATGTCACTTCTGAATTGAAGGTACAATTTTGCTAACAAGTTAAGAGGAGACGGAGAGTTCGCAGCTGCTGCTCCAAGACTTGGACTTGGAAAGCCCTACCCGTGTCCATTAGAAAGGCCCTGTCCAACCCCCCCCCCCCCCCCCAAAAAAAAAAAACA
>OMKY01117599.1:0-10558 GCA_900302395.1 Bregmaceros cantori | reverse complement strand
CCTTTTCCTTACAACTAAATGTAACCATTAAAATAACGATAAAATGTATGCTGTCCCATGTGGCTTGTTCTTCCCAATTGCAACTATCTGTGTGTCGGTCCAACAAACTTGGTTTTTGGCATTTTTCAAATGGTAAAGTGTGTTCAGACAAGGTGGTTCAGGTATTAGAGGAACTAGCGCAAATACGTCAACAGCACATTAGACGACAAATTATCTTTGAGGCTTTTCGCCTTTGGGTGTGATGTGCTTTGATACCGTCTATAGGATTTCAAGGTAAATACATCACTTGTGTTGTCTTCACAGTTGAAGAAAAAACAATCTTTTGTTTTTAAGTTTTGAGCATTTAAAAAAATCTAATGTAAAGCTCACATTGACCGTACGCTGCTACCAGCATAGATTTGTTTATGGCTGGAATTAATCAATTTATCAGTGATAAAGCCTCATCTTACCTGCTAAGGTATGAATTAATTCATGATATCTCACCCTCAGTGAAGGCACGGTGCAGACAAGCCAGCTTCCAAGGAACAATGCTGTCTTCCCGGGAGAAGTCGGCGCGCGGTGGAGTGTAGTTGTACTTGAGGTAGGAGGGCGGGTCGAACCCCTGGTAACACTCGGCCATCGCTGCTACCCCATCCTCCACACTCTTATGCTTCACTCCTTTGTTGGCCATGTTGTCACCTTCTCTTTCTAGGGTTTCTATCTCAGCCTTTTTCTACACTATATTCGCTAGCCCTGCCTCTCTGCTCGTGTCTTCTCTCTTGTTCTGTCCTTTTAGCTTTTTACTTGTCCTCTCTCTCTCTCTCTCTCTCTCTCTCTCTCTATTCCTCTTTGTCTTTTCCTTCCATTTGGACTTTCCTCAGGTCACTCAGAAAATCCTGGGAGTCGCTTGAAAAGAGACAGCAATATAAAGGATTGGTCAATTAGATATGTGTGTGCGTGTGTGTGTGTGTGTGTGTGTGTGTCGCGCGCACGTGCATGTGCGTGTATTTGCACGCGTACACATGTCTGTGTCCTCTGTTTCACTGATTGTGTTCCTGCGCGGTGTGCATCTGAAAGGGAGATGTCTGCAAAGCTGATCCCTGTCCACCTGATGTCATTTTGGCGTACGCCCGCAGGCCGTGTGTTCCCTGATCCTCATCTATACGCTGGCTCTTAGCTTCTCCTAATGGACCCAATGAAACCTTCACCCCCCTCTAACTACTATGAAGTATTATATAACTCAAGCTCTCTGTGATCCTGATGCCGGGATTCGGTTGCCTGGAAGAAATACTGTGCTTTTACATTTGCATCGCGGAATCGGGCAAACTATCGGAAGATATGACATTGTGAAAAATGAAAGAAGAAAATGGAAAATATCAGAAACAACATATATGAAAACAACCGGAATGGCTGATTCCAGAAAACAAAAAGTAAGAAATTACACTCACAGGGAAACACATTCACAAAAACCGAACACGTACTCGGGTTTAGGGCTGGTGAGAACAAGTGAAATAGAGGGTGGTGACAAGAGAATTTCATTGGCAGCTTTGTTTTTAGGCCAAAATTGGGAAAAAAAATTGTAGTAATTGAATAATTGAATTAAAAAAAAATATATATATTTTTTTTCTTTTGTTTGATATAATACTGATCATAATCAGACAGCATTCTGTGAGCCATGTGTGTGCTCGAAGTTCCAAAGAGAAGAATTAGAGAATGCCAAAGCAAGGAAAGGCACGTTTCTTTGAACAAGTCAACCTGTTGAACAGCATGAGGAGTGGTGTGTTGTCGTGTCGTGTTGTCGTGTCCTGTTCAATTTCCTCCTGAACTTAGTAATATGAGTTACTTGATCGACTGAACCAGTAGTCTACTGAACCAGTAGTTCAGTCCATCCAAAAGTTAACTAAAGGCCCATTCATACCTCACGTAAACTACGGATAAGGAGACGTGTGGAGCGTTTCACACGTTCTCTCTGGAAACAGAGTTGGTGCGTAATTATCTGTACATTTATGATGCGTCGAGTCCAGGGCACAGGGACAAACAAAAAATTAAAAACAGGTTTTCAACAAATAGGGGAGGCTCTGGGAAAGTTCAGTAATTCTGTGAAATGAAAAAATGTGTGCGTGTCCAGAGCAAAAGTATCAACACAATAATTTATTTTTGCAATAACATGTTGTTATTGTACACTTTAACATAAAAGAGGTGTGGAGGTATGAAGGTGGCAGCGCATAGAACGTACAGACGGATTACGTACGTAATCAGACACACGTGGGGTATGAATCAGCCTTAATGGTGTTTAGAGTGAGGAAGATCCTCCTCTAGCATCATCCAGGCCTGTGATTGGCTTCCTTTTTCTATGGTGAACACCACCCATTACAGAGTGAACGCAAACCTAAATTAAAGTACTAAGGTCATTTCTGGCAGGCCATGATAGTTAAAAAGCGTGCTGCCCTACCCTTCATTCATTCCTAATTGATCCAGGTGTATCCCCTCAGCTGATTAACTGTCTCCCTTAGCGATTGGCTGGACAGCTTCGGCATGCCCTATAAATTCTACACGCTCCTAAAGCATGAACTGCTATGCATGTACTCCCACCACCTTCCCCTGCTCCGCCAATAAGATGGAAAAAGTGTTGTGTATGATGTGACATGTTCTCTTGCGACGTCGCTTGGCTCTGTTCATGGGGGTTAGCTGGGGTGAGAATCACCTAAACTACTGCTGCCTTCTCACCCTGCGTGCTAGGGTGAAAATGCTGCTGCTCCCTGAATTAGTGCTTTTCCATGGTACTCATGGAAAAGGGGAGCTCCTCCGAACAGAGCCATACCGCCAAGATAATTCTAATTTCAACTTAACCTTTTCCTTAGAAACATTTTTTTAACTCACAACAAGCTTCACTATGGATCATTTTTAATTCCTAGTATGTTGTATTGACAACACGGTGGATGGAATGGACAAAAAAAAAAGTTTTGTTAAACTAAACATTCTCCTAAAGATATATTATTACTATAGTCACCAAAGGAATATTCTGGATATACATTATAGATATAAATTATACCCAAAAATGAGTTGTGTTCGCATGCTGATGTGTCCTGAAACATGACCTACCTAGAAATGTTTCTAAAAGACGTATATGCAATGTAGCTCCCACACGATACCAGTCAGCGGCGGTTGACATAGTGGGGGTCTAGACCAGGGGCGCCGCCAGGAATTTTGGGCCCTATGAAAGACTCTAATTTTGGGCCTACTAAAACTAAACAGTGTGCAATTGTAACAGAATACCGTTTTCAATACCATTAATAGTTAAACACGCCGGACAGGCGGACTGCGTGGTTGTTGCATGGAGAGAGATGTTGAAAAGTCACGTGCAAGCTAGTTGCAGGCTAGTTTGATTACCTGGTTAGCCCAGGGCAAACTCTGATAAGCACTCAGAGGACTGAAGAGATTCCATCTTCACCTGTCTCGGCCTAATCTATTCCACAGGCCTAACCGCACGCACACACACACGCACACACACACACGCACACACACACACACACACACACACACGCACGCTCAAACGCTGCAGCCTGTCTAACCATAGAACAGTAGTTATCAGTGTGAGCGGCGCGCCTCCCCCGGGGGCACCAGAGGGCTTCAGGGTGGTGCGGTGAGAGGAAAATAAAATAATTATAGGAGGTTGTATAAGGCAAATTATAAAATTTGTTTCAACAGTTGTTGGAAACAAAAATGTTTTTACAAACGCACAGATTATTATTTTTTAAATATATGTAAATTACGGTTAAATTAAATTCCTCGAACACACAATTACTCACCCCACAGCTCTATCCTGTGGGCCAATAGAGCCATTACAATTCATAAGAACATGTTTAACCCTTGGAAAATCTTGGGGAGCAAAATGATCTACACAATATGGGGAATGTTAAAAGTAATGCGGTTCGCATTTCTTGGGGAAATTCCATACACACGTGGACTCTGTGATATTCTGTGACCAGCACATTCATGCCCATATTTGGACTGGTGTCTCATTGTGATGTCATCGACACTCCCCTCTGCTGTCGGCTTGACACACAGGGGCATTCAGTGTTCCATTCTCATTCTGATTTGACTCTTGAAGAATAAAGAGCTTTTATGATAGAGGCTGTGTCCTTCCTCTACACACATACCTCTACAATAGATAAATAACAAACATACATACATTTAAAAACAATCTTTGTTGTATCAAATTTAAGTGAAAAACACCCATGATCACAGCCAAAATGCCGCTCAAATGACATGGAAAAACGTGCAAGGACCCAGTGAGTCCTCAGCAAAGAAGGGCCAATCAGACCTGGAAGATGCATTGATTTTGTTGCTGATTTGTTGGGTTATGAGGTGGCGATCTTACAAAATAACTCCTTTGTTGAAAAGTTTGACTGCCTGTTTCTCTAGAGCAGGGGTGCTCATGTGGTTGCTTGCGCAGCCCCAAATATGTTGTATGTACAATGAATCTTTCTGACATTCTAATTCCATTCGATTGCAACAATGGCGACGAACAATGACCGGCGCAAATTTTCACTTTCACTGATAAATGACAATAGCGACATGTCAGATGTCATGAGCCACACCACGCTAGTAAGAAACAGAAACGCCTATGCAGGTACAGGAAGGAATGGGAGGAGAAATATGCATGGATTACAAATTCACTGACTGATGAATCAAAGGCATTCTGTAAACTGTGCAGAAAAGAGTTGGAGTTTCTCATGGAGGGACTTTGTAGACCTAGCCTATAACACAGACGGCAGCGCTGAAAGTCCACATCATGTAAATATTTTATCATGTTATTTTTCAACTTGTCACGTTTCCACATTCAGTAATGTTTACTTATTGAAATGTTTTTTGAAATATTGGCTTATTTCGCCAATATTTAAAATAAAACATGTTTAATATGAGCATCATTGCTTTTTAATATTAATAGTTATTATATTTATTCCCAATGTATACACTATTTTAAATGTTTTTTTTTTCATTTTACAAATACTCAATGTGAATATATATATTTTAAATATTTACTGGTTGCAGTGCTAATATATTGTTCTGCCTGGAGATCTACCAGTAGATTGCAATCTAATTAATAGAGAATATGAAAGAACATGTGATGTCATTCTTATTGCTGGGATTGGCTAAATAATAGCTAAATAATAGACTAGGAAACCTGAGATTTGATGAGTTTTGAAACAAAATAAGGTTCAAACGAGTTGTAGTGTGTAAAGACTAAAGAGCCCCAAGTGTTGCCTCAGACAGACACTACAACACTAGACTGAGCAATACAATGAGAAAAAGATTGTAGGAAGTGGGGAATGTCTTTATGTCCATCAATTAGGGCTGCACATACAGCCTGGAAGGGCGACCGATTGGAATTAGTTTGACGCGTTCAAGACATTCGTGCTACATTTTCAATTTATTTTCAAAGTTCTTAGTTCAATTACTGAGCAGCGGTACTCAGACAAAGGACCAACAAGCGTGAAACAAATAAATCAAGGCAAGAAAGAAATAAAGTCACGATAAGCACGATATGAAATGACGCGACATGCTCTTGGCACACACCTGCCTGACTACACAGGTGCGTTCCTTATTACCTCTCAAAGGCACACCTTAATCAATTAATTATCAAAAATACAATACAATAGTATTTTGGAGGTCGTAGAGATCCGCCAGCAGCGGAGGAAGAACGCAGGCTGGATCACTCCAAAGTGCTCGATGTGATATGTTTATTCAACATAGGACCGGTTCACAAAGAGGCAGAGCCTTCTTGGCTCATTGCATATATAGACAGAACACAGAACATCCCAGACATCATATAGAGATGGCAAATCCAGTTCCAGAAAGTAAAAATCATGTTGTTTTGGCTTCTACCTGTGCGCTGTAAATAGCAGCTGCTCCTAATTAGAGAAGCAGTTCAGTTGGGGTGCTCTGCTAATCAGTGACACCTGTTTGCAGTGCACTTCTACGCTGGGTAGAAGTCAAAATGTGGCAGGACTTTTACTTTATGGAGCTGGATTTGCCATCTCAAGCATGTGATGTCACAATGATAGGCTGAACCCAGTCAGCCAGCCCATGTAACCTCCCGTATCAGTCTAAACCAGACATGATGAAATCCTGTATATTGCTCCATAATTCTATTAATTGTGGATCCACCACAGTATTGTATTTGACTATAGCAGTCAAAAAATAAACAAAAATCATTTTGGCTCCAACTTGGGATATCCTTTAAAGAACAATTGGAGTTTAATGGGGATTGATATTAGTAGTTAATACGTTAAGAATAATGAATGGAAGCAAGACATAACGTATAATGAATTGAAAGTTAAGTGGAAGAATATTGTGTAGCAGGAGGTAGAAATGCATGTCTGTATATGAGTCACTAAGGGGCGGTAATGCAAGCTGGCTGGCGAACACCAACGAAGAAGGGTCGTCGGATAGCGTCATTTAGCGTTTAAATGACATGTGATGTGGTGTATGTGTGTGTGACGACCCGATCATTTTGTTAGGGTTATCTTAGATTTATGAGAAGTCATCTATGGTAAATGTTAAGGGTTGAGGTTATGTTAGAGGTATATTTTAGGTGGCTAGGTTTAGGGTCATGGGTTAGGGTTGGTGTTATGTTACAAGTTCAGCGCCTAGGTTCGGGAGTGATTGATCGTTTTTGCGGAGTCGCACACTACATTATATGGTAGAGGTATCCAATCTAACGCCAACTCTGCTCTGACTAGGGTTTCTATTTCTGTTAACCAGCTGTCCGCTCCGTTTGTCCGTCACTGTCGGTAAAGTCTACCTGTAACTGAGTTATTGACGCTAACGATTCGTCGAAGGTGGAGGTTGTGTGGCGGAGAGCTGCAGGATGACAACTGTGGCTTCTGTTTCTGAAGTTGATTGACACGAGTCGAGTAAGTTCCCCAGTGTTTTAATTTAACTAGTGACGCGTTTGTTGACCTGTTTATAAATACAGAGACATCATAAACAATGGCTGGTTTAATAACTCTGGTTTAATATTCAACTCTGGTCGAAGCACCGTCGCTTTGATCCGCTAATAACGTCTAGTAATAACGTCTAGATTTGGTTAACCATTGGTTCCGAAACGTTTCCGTTAAAGTCATATTACTGTGTATCACAGACATCATTTTTCGAGGGCAAAAACTAATTTAGATCAGAAAGTGCATTCGGTGTAAAGTGTATTAAAACGTGAATGTAATGATTTAGCCCCTAATCACTAGAGTTACCCACAATATTTGTTTGATTTCTTTTTTTTTTTTAGTCATGACGGTGTTAACACCTAATCAATTTATGAATGAATGAATGAATGAAAGTTTATTTGAACATGTTGATCAAACAAATGATGAAAGGTAATGGAAAATAAATAACACAGGGTAAATCGACCAAAGAAAACTGAGTCATGATCAGGATATAATGAAATTAACCAAGGTAAATCTCTAAGCATTGCTCAAGAGTCAAGACATGTTCAAAAGGAGTAGGATGAAGTCAGAACTTATATTTCCTACCCCCGACTTGCTCATTAGCACCCCTTGCTCCTTTAGTTAGTTTTATGATTTTATATATATCAGATATTTTCTATATACATTTGTATAAAGCTGCAACTAACGACTATATTCATAATCGATCATAATAATAATAATAATCAGCCATTTTTACTGACGATTAACAGATTAATCGTTTATCTTTGAAATCGGAAAGGTTATTTCTTTATATTTTTGGCCCACAATTCTCCCCACCAACCTGGCATATGTGTGCTTCATAGTGCACTCACTCTTAACAGACTGAGCTACTGCGCAAAATTGGAAGTATTATTAACCCGGAACGCTATTGATATTGCAAACATTGAACAATATATATTCAACACATTTGAGTCGAGGACTGACCAAACAAGGAATCGATTAATCAATGTTGATTAATCTGCAAAAGTTTTGCATGCTGCTGGGAAAGGTAGTTGGCTTGTGCTGAGCGTGTTCGCCGGTGTAATTCTAGGTGGTTTTGAAATGACCAACGGAACAAGTGATTCAATTTTGATGCATTTTTGTAGCTCATAAGTAACATAAGTTTGACCACTGTTATGAGCTTACATTAAATATGGTCGGAGAGCAGAATTCTCATTCATCATACATTTTATGGGTGTTTAAAATATTAAAACTATTAAGCCAAGGCTGAGTTCTTGGTATACTTACCATTTGTCAATTTTGACATAAAAAAAACGTATTTGGACCAATGGATTTGCTAGTTTTTATTTTACTTATGATCAGGAAAGAAAATTGAGATTTCAAAGACAAAAATCTTAAAATTTTATTTTATTCATAACCATATCTGATTCATTTGGTTCTCGGCTGAGGTTGTCAGTTCCCTTTTCCCTTGTATCGCGACTCAGGTGTAAGCAGAAATGTGTGAAAGTGAAACCCTTTTTGAAAGGGACTGCTTCCTGTAAAACATGTTCTGTTTGTTCCAACATCACCTTGGCTTGCAGATACTACTCTGGAGTCATACACAAGTGTGCCCTCAGCTGTACGATTTTTCTTAATAATTTAAACCTGATTTTTTTATCTCAGATTTTTTTTTAAAGACAAAAATCCATCATGCATATATATATATATATATGTATGTATATATATATATGTATGTATGTATGTATGTATGTATGTATGTATGTATGTATGTATGTATGTATATGTATATATGTATGTATATATATATATATATATATATGTATGTATGTATATATATATATATGTATGTATGTATATATATATATGTATGTATGTATATATATATATGTATGTATGTATATATATATATGTATGTATGTATGTATATATATATATGTATGTATGTATGTATATATATATGTATGTATGTATGTATATATATATGTATGTATGTATATATATATATATATGTATGTACAGTGAGAGTAAAAAGTATTTGACCCCTTGCTGATTTTGTTGGTTTGCCCACTAATAAAGACATGATCATTCTATACTTTTAATGGTAGATGTATTCTAACATGGAGAGACAGAATATCAAAACAAAAAACCAGAAAATAACTTTAAAGAATATATTTTTATTAATTTGTATTTCATGGAGGGAAATAAATATTTGATCCCTCTAGCCAAAAGCACTCAATACTTGGTGGCAAAGCCTTTATTTGCAAGCACAGCGGTCAGACGTTTGTTGTAGTTTACCACAAGGTTAGCACACATATCAGGAGGAATTTTGGCCCACTCTTCTTTGCAGATCCTCTCTAAATCATCAAGGTTGGTGGGCTGTCGCTTGGCAACTCGGACCTTCAGCTCCCTCCATAGATTTTCAATTGGATTGAGATCCGGAGACTGGCTGGGCCACTCCATGACCTTAATGTGCTTCTTCTTGAGCCACTCCTTTGTTGCCTTTGCTGTATGCTTCGGGTCGTTGTCATGTTGGAAGACCCAACCGCGGCCCATTTTCAGCTTCCTTGCAGAGGGGAGGAGGTTGTTCCCCAGGACTGCACGGTACATGGCTCCATCCATCTTTCCACTGATGCGGTGAAGTAGCCCTGTGCCCTTGGCAGAGAAACACCCCCAAAACATAATGTTTCCACCTCCATGCTTGACGGTGGGCACAGTGTTCCTGGGGTCATAGGCAGCATTTTTCTTCCTCACACACGACGGGTAGAGTTCAGGCCAAATAGTTCAATTTTGGTCTCGTCTGACCACAGAACCTTCTCCCAATCACTTTGTGCATCTTTGAGGTGATCATTGGCATACTTTAGGCGGGCCTCCACATGTGCCTTCTTCAGCAGGGGTACCTTTCGGGCACTGCAGGATTTTAATCCATTGCGGCGCAAGGTGTTGCCAATTGTTTTCCTGGTGACTGTGGTCCCAGCTGCCTTGAGGTCATTCACCAACTCCCTCTGTGTGGTTGCAGGACGATTTATCACAGTTCTCATGATCCTTGCTACCCCACGAGGTGAAATCTTCTGTGGAGCACCAGACCGAGGTCTATTGATGGTCATGTTAAACTTCTTAAATTTTCTCACAATTGCACCAATAGTTGTTACTTTAATACCTAGCATCTTGCTAATGTTTTTGTAGCCAATACCAGATTTGTGCAGGTCAACAATCCTGTCTCTGAGGTCCTGAGAGAGTTCTTTGGTCTTACCCATGTTGGAGGGTTTGGAATCTGTCTGATTGTCTGATTCTGTGAACAGGTGCCTTTTATACAAGTGATTAGTTAGAACAGGTGTCTTCAATTCAGGTAACAGGTTGATTGGGAGTGTCTAACTGGTCTGTGAAAGCCAGAACTCCTAATGCATACTAGGGGATCAAATACTTATTTCCCTCAATGAAATGCAAATAAATTAAAATAAATTATTTTAAGTTATTTTCTGGATTTTCTTTTTGATATTCTGTCTCTCCATGTTAGAATACATCTACCATTAAAAGTATAGAATTATCATGTCCTTATTAGTGGGCAAACCAACAAAATCAGCAAGGGGTCAAATACTTTTTACTCTCACTGTATATATATATATATATATATAGATCATGACAACAATAACATT
>OMKY01117589.1:15006-25006 GCA_900302395.1 Bregmaceros cantori | reverse complement strand
CACTGAATGCCCCTGTGTGTCAAGCCGACAGCAGAGGGGAGTGTCGATGACATCACAATGAGACACCAGTCCAAATATGGGCATAAATGTGCTGGTCACAGAATGTCACAGAGTCCACGTGTGTATGGAATTTCCCCAAGAAATGCGAACCGCTACAACCCCATTATTGTTTAATAAAAAACAATAAAATATTAGTTGCGATCCACCGTCCACGGGCCGTGGGCCGTGCTGCGGGCCCTTAGAATCAGTACCACCTTTCCCCCCCTGGCGGCGCCCCTGACTCCATCCACTCAGCAGCAAGTCTGGTCTAATGTGTGCGTCTCAATCGGCAGTCGTCAGACCGAAGCTCACAGAACAAGGCAGTCTCGCAAGTCGTCTCGCGAGTGTGGACTTGCCACAAGTCGCTAGTCTGCGGTCTAGGGATTGAGAATCAGCCTTGTAGAGTCACACTTCCATGGATAGTCCTGATTGGCTACAAGCTGTGACATCATCGGATGTTCCCTCCCTCCATCCATCCATCCATCTTCATCCGCTTATCCGTAGTCCGGTCGCAAGGGCAACAGCTCCACCAGAGAGCTCCAGACTTCCCGCGAGATCCGTGGGATCCCGAGACGCTCCCAGGCCAGGGAGTTGAGTAAACCCTCCACCTCCGCCTTGGTCTGCCCCGGGGACTCCTCCCAGTGGGACATGCATCAAGGACCTCCCTAGGGAGAGGCTCGAGGGGCATCCTAACCAGATGCCTGAACCACCTAAGATGACTCCTTTCCAGGCGAAGGAGCAGTGGCTCTACTCCGAGTCTCTCCCACGTGACTGAACTTCTCACCCTATGTCCCCTCCCATCGGCTATAAATCAGAAATACTTCCTAAAGTAACGAGCGTGAAACGAACCGAAGGTTGCTGCATTAGAATCACACAACGCATATGATTGGATAACACAGACCACATGCGTGGGCGGGTGGACTTCCCAGCAGGAGCATGGCAATGGGGGTTGCTAAGGGAATTTGAATACTCAGTGACTACTACATTTCCCAGCGCCCATTGCGACCCGGAAGTCTGGTCATGTGACCACGGTAAGCGCCAAGCGATCTATCGAACAATCTTTGTGATTAAGTATAATTATGTTACTTATTGGCTACAGAAATGCACCAAAATGTAATCAATTGTTCCATGTGTAATTTCCAACAACTGTACAAAATTTCATCTATATCCGTGCAACTTTTCCTTGGGGACAGACAAACCAACAAACCAACGCTACCAAAAACAAAACCTGCTTCGTGGTGCAGCCCTGGCGCAGGTAAATATCCTGTATGTGAATTTGTTACACAACCAACGTTTGGTTACACAAAATCAAATGTGATTTTTGGGCCTGGCTCTGTGGACGCATCAGCCGTGAGATCGATTCCCGTCTCCGGCATAAGTATGCTGCAGGTCTGCTTCCCCACTCTCTCTCGCACCCACCTTCACACTAAGCCTGCCAATAAAGATGAAAAATGGAGCTTCTGTCTAAAAAAAATAAAAATAAAGACATGCCGATTTTTATCTGCCTCTATCTTCACTTTTGCGCCATTTTTAATTATATTATTGAGAGATAGTGGCAGGATTAAATTGGAAACTGGGATGAAGCATCAGGGAGAAGACATTGCATAAAAGCCGGAGATGAGATTAGAACCCGTGGCAATGCTCGACCCATGGTCGTGCGCTATAACCCCTTTGCCACCTCTGCCCCCTCTTCTATCTTCACTTCTATTTGGCTCAGTGGGACTAAACCAAAAGTACTGCTGTACGCCACAAGATAGGAATGTATCGACTGGTTACAGTTTGAACTTTCGGTCTTGGGTTTCTCTAAAGTTATCTAACGGTAGCCCCAGCCCAGCGAGGGCCAGAACACACATCTTCGGCCGGCACAGCTCACGCCATCGACCGCCGCGGCCGGCTTTTTCTTTCTCCTTTCTTCCCACTTGTGTTGGTGCACCTGCTTTGTGTTCCGAGCGGGAGCTACTGTTGGCTGGCTGGGAGCAGCCTCTCTCTATTCAATCACCTCATTCAACAAAATCAATCCATTACAGAGTCCCTGGGCACGCCCGCATATTAGATTGTGGAGAGTCTGCAGCACGGCCAATGAGGAGTTTTATTTTAAACACCGCTCTCTCTCTTTATCTCTCTCTCTTAGCTCTTTCTATTTTGCTCTTTTTTTTGTAATCTTTCTCTCTCTTTCTATTTTGCTCTTCCCCTCTCTCTCCCTCTCTCTCTCTCTCTGTCTGTCTGTCTCTCTCTCTCTGTCTCTCTCTCTCTCTCTCTCTCTCTAACACAATTTTTGTGAAACTGAGTTAATTATATTGTGTGAATAAATCTAAATATATAAATTAAATGTTTTTTGTGAAAAAATGAAGTAAAACCCGCTCCCCGCAGTGTCTAGAATATCTCTTCTCATCTGATTAAATACAAAGGTCTGATAAAAAATTGCCTTCTTCTCAAGTGGGGTTAGGGGGTTTTGCATCTGAGCTATTCATATATATAGAGAGAGTATATATTACTCTCTCCATCTCTCTGTGTCTCTCTCTTCATTTTCCCCATGAGTTTGATGTTTGGATGAGTAACAGCTATGGCATGTAATGTGCAATTCACGGTGCGGTCCCACGACCAACATGTTTAAAAACAGGAGAGTGTCCAGGCTAGCCAGTAATATAATTCAACAAGATTTCCGTGACTATGAATACTGTAGATTCACACTGAAGGCATCAAAACTATTATTACTCCATGTGGATTTTTATACTACCTTGTAAAATGAATTTGTTCATTTATTGCTCATAGGTCATCATTTTGAACAATGAACAGGTGGTTCCCTAAATTTAACTTTTTAGTTCTTTGTTAGTTCTATTTTTTTGACATTACTCTCAGCTATAATTTGTCCACATTATTGACAGTGTACAAGCAGAACAAAAGACTGTTTTGACTGTTTTAACGTTGTGTTACATTGGAGGCTGGGTTAGATTCTCAGAGGTGGATAGAAGTGGTGCAATTTGGAATGTGTTTTTTGCTTTATTGCTGTGTTATTGCTCGGAAGGCTTTTGAAAACTGATTTAAACCAATTCTGAACGAATATAGAGCTCAGTTCAATAACCTGAAAAAAGAGGGCATTCACAATTATACATTCATCAAGCACACCTAAAAATACGAAGGAGTTCATCGGGTGTTGAATACGTTCTGGTACAACACTGTGTGTCGTGTTCAACAGTGTAGAAATCACAACAGTTGGGTCCGCATTGGCCGAGTGGTTATGGACACCGCACCTAACGCAACCCCATTCATGTTTGTGGCACTGTGTCTACCGCAGCGTCCGCAGTGTCGCGATTTCAACTCCGCTCGTCGACTTGTCAGCAATTTCTACCCCCGATCTCTTCAACCCATTTTCCGACTAATCCTTTCCAATAAAGATGGAAAAACGGCGCTGATGCCGGAAAAAATAACTTTAAAAAAAAAGAAATCACAACAGTTTTTCTGTGCAGGTAAAGTTGAACGTATATCATTTGAACTTGGTTCATAATCATTTGCATCGGTATACATTACTGCATCAACAAAACCCTTGAAGGTGAATTACGAAGTGTGTCAATGGTGCTGGGCGTGGATCCTCATCATCTATATCTATATATCGGCTCCCGTGAAGGCAAGGTATGGGATAAGATGCGATGAGAGAGCGGAAGAGTCAAACATTCAGTGTTTTTAATTATTCAACAGGAGAGAGTTACCGGAGCACTTCTCACTAATGCAGGCACCATTGTTCTGTTTGCAGAGGGAGTGTGAGCGTACGCGTCTGCGAGGGTGCGTATTCGGGTCTGCGGCTACGTGTGTGTATGAATGGTGCGTGTATTATCCGATGCACGCAGAGACACAAATCATTCTCATTTAACACACGCATTTCAGGGAGTAAACAAACAGATTAGCTAGGTTTAGGTCTCCCTCCAACTATCGCCCCCCTCCGTGGGCGCTTTCTTTTTACCCCTCAAACCAACCATTGTTATTGGCAGCTGGATGGACGATGGTGTTTCGCTCAGGTTGCCCCCGGGGAGGTTGCTTGGTTCGTTAACAGGAAAGTACTTTGTGCTATGGATTTTTCCACGTCCAGGGAAGTACAATATGACGCTGGCTCCATATCGACAATAATTAGCAAATTGCATCCTATCACTTTTCCAAAACATAAAGTTCACGTGGCGTGTGTATATTGCGCAACCATAAAACATAGAATAGCACTAGGGTGGGCTGCACCGGGAAATAACTCTATATGTAAGAGAATTCCACTCCAACGCCACAAAACTCACTTACCAAAGACCTGTTGCGCTCTCCTCTCTATCCAAAACATGTTCCGCTCGACCCCCTATCCAAGACCTGTTCCTCTCTACCACTTATCCAAGATTTGTTCCTCTCTACCCCCTATCCAAGACATGTTCCTCTCTACCCTCTTTTCAAGACCTGTTCCTCTCTACACCCTATCCAAGACCTGTTCATCTCTACCACCTATCCAAGACCTGTTCCTCTCTACCACCTATCCAAGATTTGTTCCTCCCTACCCGCTATCTAAAACCTGTTTCTCTCAACTTCCTGGTCCTCGCCAGAACCAGGAAGTGGACGTGTAACATTGCTGCTTATCCCTCCCATCACCTTTGCACTCTCATTTACCCCCGACACGTGTTACAGAGTTCGGCCTAACAAGACCACTAGAATCAAAACCAGTTTCTTTTCACGCACGGTGATGTTGTGAACTCTCCAGGCAAAGTACAATATTGAAGACTTTTATACGACGTTACTTGCGTACCGACTACCAGCTGTATACTTGCTGTAATGTACATTGTTTTTCTAGTGTTACTTTTTTGCTACTTCTTATTTATTGTTATTACTGTGTTATTACTGTGTTGTGCATTGTATTCTGATGGTACCTATTGGGTCCAAATGGTTCTCGCAGGCCAGGCTAAGGCTCCAGCGTGGCCGCCTTAATATGCATCTATATTTCAGACAGGCAGCCTAATAGAATATGTTCTAATGAATACAGCAATGACGGCCTCATCATCGTCATCTTTAATAAATCATATTTCCTTGATCCGTTTCATTCAATCTCTGTTAATAAATTATAATGAAATCCAATCATGATGCTGTGTTGTTGGTCGGACACTCTGTCTCTCTCTCCCTATCTCTCTCTCTCCCCCACTCACGCTCTCTTTCCATCTCTCCCTATCTCTGTAACCCTGACCGTGCCTCTCTTTCTATCTGTTGGTCAGTTCCTCTTTCTGCTCTCTCTCTCTCTCTCTCTCTCTCTCTCTCTCTCTCTCTCTCTCTCTCTCTCTCTCTCTCTTTCACTCTTCAAATTCTCCTCTTTCCTTCCTTCCTTCCTTTGGATCTCTCCCCATCTCTGCCTCTTGTTCTCCACCTCGTTGTATCCCTACCCTGTCTCTCTATCTTTGCCTCTCTCCCTTTTCGTCCTCTGGGTGTCTTTCTTTGACTCTCTTTAATTTCCTCCTAATCTCTCTCCCTCTGTCTCCCTCGCGCGCTCTCTCCATCTCTCTCTCTGTATATTTGTCTCTTATGTCTGTATATTTGTCTCTTATGTCATCTCGCTACCTCCCTCGCTCCATCTCTCTCTTTCCCCTCTAGCTACACACATTTCTCTATCTTTATCCGTCAACCATCGTCACAACACTTTCAACCTAATTTTGTCCTCTCCCCCTCTCTCTCTCCACACTGTATGCTAACAAAGTTAGCTGTGTGCTGGGCTAAATGAGATTTCCCTGAGCATCGCTCGGTGCTGCCTTTACATCCATTTGGAGTGGAGGGCGCACTCAAATATCACGCCTAATTAAATGCAGGTATAAACACACTGCATTTCATCCAGAGAGGTCCGGACCGACACTGTGGATCGTCTGGTACTCTGAAAAATGGACCTGGTTAGACGGCTGTGTGGTTCCACTCTGGACGGTACAGAGAGAATAAGTAATGAGGGCTGATATTGGTTCCAAATTGGAGATTGGTTTCTGCACTGAAATTGGAGAGTGTTTGGTGTACCCAGTAATAGAAATGCAGGAAGGGCAACAAACCCTTTATTTTCGAATGCAATCAGGGACGAGATCGTGACGTCAGGCGGGAAAGCTTCCGAGAGCGGAGTAGCACCTCCTCGTTTTAGGAGGAGCGGTGCGCTGATCTTCCGCCTCCTGCCGGGGCATGAGACACGCACCGTTGTTGGCATTCGCCGCGAGCGGGTGCGCGTGTACACTTGACCATGGTCCCGCTGGATGCCACGCTGCTGCCACGGCCGTGCCCAGCAGCGGAGCATGCACACATATCAACGTGTGCTGCTTCGCTCTGTGTGTTTATGTGTGTGTATGTGTGTGCGGCGGGATTTGTGAAGTCTGTGTGTGTGTCTTTATATATATATATCGTTAATTTCTACCACCTATCTACTTTTTACGTTCATGTTTAAATTGAGAAGCTCATCAACAGTGCACATTTGACGCGAGGGTCAACCTTCCGTTGTGTCCATGAACACTCAGACACGCGTGTGTGATGTGCGGAGCCCGCATGAGCGGGGCGTGGGTGACACCCGAGGCCGATCCTCTAGCATTAACCCGCTCCTCCCGCAGCCGAAAACATAACCTCCTCAGTGCAGCTTGCGTAGGTAACGACGAAAGTCAATGTAACAACAGAAACAACAAAAATTAATGTTGTATTCCCGTCAAAGACAGACTGCCACCTGCCACCTTACTACTCACTGAGCAAATCGCTTACATTCTCCCTCCTCCCCTCTCTGTGCCCCTCAACATTTTCTCTCTCTCTCTCTCTCTCTCTCTATCCCTCTCAGACACAGACACACATACATACCCAGGAGCGTGCGCACCGGAAAGTGAACGTGGGGTCCCAGCGGTACCTTTTGGGCAATAATAATAATAATAATACATTTTATTTATAACGCACCTTTCATTGCAATCAAGCAATCCCAAGGTGCAGTGCCAAATATTGCGTCAACTTTGTTCACAAGTGAATACAAGTGAATCAATGCACCATGCTGGGGTATTATGTATCTTGCTGTGGAAACGGCTTGCTGCAGGAGGGTGCGATAACATGCGGTGCCCAACGAACGTCACCACGCGGTGTGGGTGGATATCCGCCATAGCTCCTGCTCATATGTGTATACTACTACAGATACCGGTGAAATTAATCCCTCCCGTTATACTCTCTGTCCGGGGTGAGTGTTGTTACTCGGTGCACCCACGAGGGGGCAGAGTTGTGTTGTAATTTAGCGCCTTGGGAAATTTGTGAAAAACGTTGGTAATCTCTTGTGTCCACACTGCCTCCTTAATTTCCGATGGTAATAGTTAGTGTTTCATGCAGCGCTCCAGGAAGCGAATCACTTTCGGGCCAGGAAGGTGAGCAGGGCGAGCAGGAGATGCTTCCTCTGAAAATGGGGGGGAGGGGGGGGCGACACACTCCTAATCTAAATCACTATTAAATCGCTATTTTCTGAAAAATGATGGGTCGTTTAGGTCGTTTATGGTAAGGGTTAGGGTAGGGGGAGTTACAGGTTGTTTAGGGGTTAGGCTAGGGGCTAGGGTTAGGGTTCAACCCCCAAGACCCATAACTTGGCTGAAACTAGGGATTCAGAACATAGGGGTGTAATCTCTTGGAGTTCAGTATGAGATCTGTGAGTTTGCGATTTGTTGCATGATGTGGTTTTCAAATGTTTCAATTATATTGCTCAGTTTTTCTTTGCAATTTACGCATTCAAAGCCATGTAACACTACTGGCAGAGTGAACGTTTTTGGCCTCGGTACGAAGCAGAATTTGCTTTGATGTAACGAGTTGGTTGATCTTTCCAAATGGAGCCCAGCCTAGCGCTATTCTATGTTGTACAGCTGCGGAACCTCCATTTTGCTGAGAACATGAATCCGTCTCCAGACAGATTGTGTTGGGATGTGTTCCCCACCGGCAGTGTTTGTTGTCTGAGTTCCCACATCCTCACAAGGCTGGCAGGACCACCAAGCTACGGGCCTAACTGGATGAATGTGATAGCGCAGTACATGCGGAATATTCCAGAATGCTAGAAGACAAATGTCTTCATGGCGAAGCTGTCAGAATCAGTTTATTGACTCACATAGGATTTGGGATAAGACACTTTAATGAACATGCTTCTAATAATAATTAAGAATGCAGTGATACAGTAACAGGTAAATGTGTGTTAAAGTCCAATAGCCCTAAATATATCACCATTTAAATACAAATACCACCAAATAAATAAAACTTGTTTCCTATTCTGATCACCATGCATTCGCAAATTTGTATTGAATGTGTTTATTAAACCGCAACACATATGCACGCACTGAGAATACGAGCCTGTGAATGTGCAGAAGTCACTTCTGTCTGACCTTTGGACTCATATAGGGCATCAGTTGCCTGAACTCTTTCTGGATCTAGTCGGGAAGCTTGTCGCTTTTGCTGGATGCACCAGTGGAAAACTTTAATGACTTAGTCCAATTACTGTATGTTCAAACCCAATATGACCTACCACGTCCAATTACCGTGTGTTCAAAGTCTTCAAACCCAATACGACCTACCCCATCCAATTACTGTGTGTTCAAACCCAATACACCTACCACATCCAATTACTGCGTGTTCAAATCCAATACAACCTACCACGTCCAATTACTTTGTGTTCAAACCCAATACAACCTACCACGTTCAATTACTGTGTGTTCAAACCCTCTACAGCCTTTAGACGAGTTTACCCGCGAAATACAGGGGGCTGGCATTTTGTCTCGCCGGGATGAAACACACTTCCGGTGTCTGTATGGGTTCCATTTAATCTCGTCGTAGTGGACCGCGGTGGCTCACAAAAAACACACAAAATGCTCACCAATTCAAAATCCGACCACTAGATGTCGGTGTGTGACCAGTTGCACATCATCTCCCTTCCATCGTTCAACATTTTACATAAATATTGATGAAATAGTCAAAATCCGACAAAGTTACTCACTGAGTGGTCACGTGTTCTTCTGGACGAATAGGCCAGCTGCTTCTACTAGTGCTTCCAAAAGGAATGAGAGAATGGAACGCGGGTTGAACTGATTATTAAATTATGCGTTTGTGGGTCACAGATCCACTCGAGAGCATTTGGGTGAGGAATAGCACACCGCAAGTTACCACCACAATTTTTAAATAACCCTGTAGGTGTGTGCTCCCACCGAATACACATGTTGAAAAAATAGCCAAATTACCCGGCAGGTAAATGACACAACGGAAGTGACGTTCAGACACCAGAAGTACCCACCGAACTCGTCTATAGAATTTAAAAAGTGACTAAAGAGTTGTTTCTGTGTTGTCCAGCAGGAGGGGACACGGTCACGTGTACTGTTATGACACCCTGCCTTGGGCCGAAATCCAGTCCGATATTTAGGCGTTCTTCGTGACAAGAGCAAGAGCGCCCGAGAGAGAAAGAGACCAAGAGAGGAAGAAAGAGAGAGAGTGCGAAAGAGAGAGCGTGGGAGAGAAAGCGCCTACATATTGTAATGACTGCCGCTGCTGCCAGGGGGCGCTGGCGTGGTCATCCACCTTCCGGTGGGGGTCCCCCTATAAATAGGGGGTCCCGCCGGAAGCTCTCTCTCTCTCGCCGGACTTGCCTAGTATATACGTGTGTGTGTTGGAGAGCCTGGACAGGGCCTGTGTTATTAAGCCTGAATAAATCAGCGCTGCTTGCATCTTCTGCCTCCTGCTTGTCACGGGTCTACTACATTGGTGTCAGCAAGTGGGATCGGCTCACGACCTCGTGGCGGCATGGATCGTCGGATTAAGATCGAGGCGCCGGACTACGGATCGCGTGGCGGAGCAGCGGAGGCCGCGGGAGAGCGCGGGGCCACATGGGGCGGCCCGCACGGGCGGATGGCGACCAGACAGTGTGCCGAGAGTGGATCTCCGATGAAGCCGACGTTGGGGTCTGCGTGGGACGTTGCAGACCCGGTCGTGG
>OMKY01117586.1:0-14719 GCA_900302395.1 Bregmaceros cantori | reverse complement strand
CCCCCCCCATTAATATTATTATCAATTATTAACAGACTTCACGCCGGTGTTAATTGTTGGTTGACAAGAACCAAAATTAATCTTTGACACAAATGTTGTCGTATTTGACCAAACCTCGTTATGTAACTCATAGCAGATTTAAAAAGTGCTCCTATCCTCACTCCAGTATCCTCACCCCATCGGGGTCGCTGAGTGCTCACTGTCAACTGTCCAACTGTTGTTCAACTGTCCAAACAACAGGTCCTTTGAGTGTCCATCAGGCACTTGTCAAAGGTCGTGACCCCTGTAAAAACCTGGGAACCCACGGTGACCCTTCCAAAGGTCACATGACATCGTCATGCCCTCACTTGGTCTTATGACCCCGCCAATGGGGAGGGTCTGGGCTGATATTATTATTATTATATTGTTATTGTTGTTAGATTAAAAAGATAATTACTATAGAATTCCACTCTGTATGTGTATGACTCTAAGCTGGTATCAAAATAAACCACATTGCATTCCTCAGCAGCCGGCACCCAGGTATAAAACTATAATTATAATATATATAATTTTGGCGGGCCCCACGGCTGCTAAAAAGTTCATTGCTTTGGCGGGCCTCACGGCTGCTAAAAAGTTGATTGCTCTAAGGTGGAAACACCCTGACAAACCTAATAAGAAGGATTGGATGTTGTGTTATCTGGACGTTAGTTAGAGTCTCGAAAACATTCCTTGTTGAGTCTCAGCTGCAAAGTGAAAAAAACACATTTAGAACATTAACACTGAAATGTCCGGAGAGGGGGGCTGTTTAGTGTGTTTGTTATATTATTGTTGTTGCGTCAGCTTTCTTTTGATGTTGTTGTTGTGTGTGTTTTTGTGTGAAAATAATTTTTAAAAACATTATAAAACCAGACCAATAATACCTTGTATTGATTGATCAAAAGCAGATCTCTAAAACTCTACAAATATACACACAGACAGACACACACACAGACACAGCCTGGCAAGCCAGACCCAATAAATCACTCACACATTGCACATGTAACACACGTTTGAGTGATGTGTGAACGATTCGTTTGGTTTGGCTTGCCAGGCTAACAGACACACATGCACACAGATAGACACTGACACGCACACACACACACAATGACAGACAGACACACACAGGCATAAACACACATAGGCACAGACGGACAGAGACACAGCCATCCACTCACATAGACAGACACACACACACACACAGATGGATAAACACAGTGAAATGTCTTTTATTGTGTTTATGTGGACATTTCTTTGTGGAAATTCCGGGAGAATCTTTGAAAATATTTAATGCTGCAGACATCAAAATAAAATATGAACTTCTTTAAACTGTTGAACAACTCCCCAAGTGGTGGAAGACTGATCTTCGTCTGCGTGCACTCACTCTGGTACTCAGTAGAATTTCCCTAGTATAGCTGCCTTTCAATTTGTGTAACGGGTAAGGTCTGGAGTCAGTATGAATGTTCAGTGGAGTTTTCCTCAGGCCCTGACTATTATACTGTCTTCTTCAGGGCGGTCCTGGCTCCTCTGTTGGAGCTCCCCGCTCCCACCCACACCCTGATGCTGGTGGTGGACTCACTGGACGCAGGGCGGCCTGGCGGGGGCGTCACCGCGGGAGGAAGTGACGGTGTGGGTGCAACCAGCCCAAGCGGCACCATCGCAGAACTCCTGTCCAGTCACCAGCACCTCATCCCTAGCTGGTTGCTCCTGTTGGTGTCTGTACGGAACCAGGACCGGACCACATGCAAGATGTTCTCAGGTGAGTCCCACCCTAATGATGACACTTCCTGTGTCTGTAGCGCAGCCAGCGTAGAGCATCAGAGCAGAGCCAACTGCCAGAATTCAACCGCATGCTGTTTTAAAATGTACTGGCTACAGTTCGTTCTGGGAAGATTACGCATTAAACACCTCATTTCACTAATCTCTCTGAAATACTGACATATACAGCTTCAAATTACCGACAGATCTGGTCACATGTTCTTCTGGACCAATGGGATGGCTGCATTCACTCATATGTGCCAAGGTGGATGATTAAAAGGAATTGATTGCGTGAATGATTTGTGAGTGTGTGAGTGACAGAATGCTTGGGTGTGCTAGTACCGAGCATCAGGACATGAGTCTTAGCACCTTACCTGTTCCACTTGTTATGTTCCAGCTTTCCGCAAGATGTGTCTGGACGACCTCCGCAAGCCGGCCCCGGTGCGCGACGTGCAGCAGTACATTCTCCATCGGCTGGACCAGGAAGCGGCCCTTCGCCGCCAGCTCACCCCAGAGACAGCTGACATGCTCAACCTGCTGCACATCAAGAGCAGTGGCTGCTTTCTCTTCCTGGAACGTGTCCTCGATGGTGTCGCCGCATCACTCGTCGGGCTGCGCGAAATCAGAGACATCCCAGGGACGCTCAATGGCCTATACCTCTGGCTGTGCCAGAAGTTGTTCCCACGGGGCGGCTTTGCGGAGGTTCGGCCGATCCTCAACATCCTCCTGGCGTCCCCGAAGCCCCTCAGCGTCCAGCAGCTATTCACAGCCATGTGGACTAAAGACACCACCCTCAACTTCCAGGCCTTCCAACGTCTGCTGCAGAGCCTTTCGCCTGTTCTCGTCGACGGCCCCTTCGGTGATAAGTTGTTATTTCATTCCAGCTTTGCGGAATGGCTGACAGACGTCAAGTACTGTACGCAGAAGTATCTGTGTAATGTTGAGGAGGGTCACTGCATGCTGGCCATGGCTCTCAGCTTGTCCGGCCCACATCTCGATACTGAAGAGACCTGCCAGCTTGGCTCCCACCTAGTCTCCTCAGGAATCCACAAGGACTCTCCTGCACTGTTGGCTTTGTGGATGTTCGTAGTAGACGTTGCGCCGCTCAGACCGTGTTTTAGTCTTAGTCCTACAGCTGTCGGCCAGGCCACGCCCTTAGCTGAACCGCCTGTTGTGGTCAGTCCGGAGGTACTTCAACTCCTGATGAACAGTGGGATATTCCCGCCAACCTGCTCCACTGAGCTCGGACCCAACGTAGGTGTTCATTGTCTTCAGGTACCAAGAACCTGCACACGACATGGCATACAAAGACAGGACTCTGTGCGGATACTCCTCGACAACGGGGTTAGCGTAGACCAAGTTAACTCGACCGATGGACGGACTATGCTCGCCAACGCCGCCATTGTGGGTTGTGTTGAGATTGTTGGTCTTCTCTTGTCACGAGGGGCAGATCCCTTGTTGAGCGACCACCAAGGACAAACACCACTGACCCTGGCATCAAGACAAGGCCACCTTGGAGTATTGTCAGAACTCCTGCATTGGTCCGGGTTACAGGATGCTGAGACTGTAACAAAACTGTTGGAACATGCAGATAACGAGGGCTGGACGGCGCTGCGGTCCGCAACCTGGGGAGGCCACAGCGAGGCTGTACGCCATCTACTGGACGCGGGGGCAGACGTCGACGGGTGCGACGGCGAAGGTCGCACCGCTCTGAGAGCTGCAGCCTGGGGTGGCCACGACGAGATTCTTCACATGCTGCTCGCTTACGGGGCCCAGGTGGACAAGGCTGACAGAGAAGGGCGCACTGCACTGATTGCCGCGGCCTACATGGGGCACAAAGAGACTGTGGCGATCCTGCTGAATCACGGAGCAGATGTCAACCTCGCCGACGCAGGCAAGCGCACAGCCCTGTCCGTGGCAGCTCTTTGTGTACCGACTGCGTCAGGTGCCAGCGGTTATGGGGAGGTAGCCAGCTTGTTGCTAGAACATGGCGCAGACCCAGGGCACCGCGACCAGGATGGCATGACGCCTCTACTTCTTGCATCCTACGAGGGTCATGAAGACATTGTCGAGTTGCTTCTAGAAGCTGGGGCTGATGTGGATGAGAGTGCAGGTCCCGATCCCAATGCTCCCGCTGCAGCTGCCGTAACGCCCTTACTGGCCGCGGCAGCGATGGGCCACATCAAGACTGTGGAGCGTGTGCTGTTCTGGGGCGCTGCAGTGGATGCAATCGATGCAGAAGGAAGGACAGCTCTTAGTCTAGCAGCTTCTAGAGGGAGCCTCGAGGTTGTGCGTTCGTTACTAGACCGAGGTCTGGACGAAAACCACAAAGATGACTTGGGCTGGACGCCCTTGCATTCGGCAGCGTGCGAGGGCCACCGTTCTGTGTGCGCAGCATTGACAGAGCGTGGCAGCATGGCGCGAGTCGGGGAGATGGATATTGAGGGCCGCACTCCACTTATTTTGGCAGCCCAGGAGGGTCACTGCAGCACCGCCAGGCTCTTGTTGGACAGACGTTCACCCATAGATCACAGAGCCTATGACGGACATTCTGCCTTGAGTGCTGCCCTCATCGAAGGCCACAGCGAGGTTGCAGCGCTGCTCATGAGGCGTGGAACAGACACCGATGTCCGGGACTCAGAGGGACGACCTCTGCTTTACCTTCTCATTCTTGAGGGTCATCTGGACATGGCTCATCTCCTCATTGAAAAGGGAGGCGTCCCATTGGAGTCACGGGATGCCGAGGGCCGCACTGCTCTGCACGCAGCTTCTTGGATGGGAAACGTGGAGGCAGTGAAACTCCTGCTGCAGCACGGAGCTGATCCAAATGCAACAGATGCCCAGGGCAGGCCGCCGCTGCATTCTGTTGCATGGAGGGGACATGTTGAGGTTGGCGAGCTTCTTCTGGAAGCCAAGGACATCAAAGTGGACCTTGCCTGCCACCAGCAAGGTGCGACAGCGCTGAGCATCGCTGCCCAGGAGGAGCATACCAACATCGTCAGGATGCTTCTAGAGCGAGGCGCAAATCCCAATCACTCTGACAAATATGGTCGTAGCCCGATAAAAGTCGCTGGGAAACGAGGATACTTCGCTATTGTGCATCTATTAGAAGCGTATGGAGCCATTCCGTATCCCGGTCTGCGGCCACTTTCCAATTCAATGTCACCTGCAAGAGTAAAGAGCCCTTCAACCAGCTCAGGCAGTGGAGCAGGAGGTGCCCTGGGCGCCGCCTCCACCTCTTCGGTGTCTTCCCCAAGCTCAACAGCTGAGCGGTTCCACTCCATGCAGAGTTCGCAGACGTCATCCACTGGTCACTCGCTCGCCACGGTACAAACTGTGCCGGCCGACAGCTTGAGTTTCACGCAACAGATCCAACAGCACTCGCTCCCACGGAGCCGCAGTCGACCGTCTACACTTCCTCCACCGGGACATCATGCGCTGAACGGCAGTGTCCAAGGCAGCAGCCGGCGCAGACCCAAGGGCGGCTCTCCACCGGCTAACTGCACCGTCACAGCAATCGTGCATGACAGTGATCAGCCTCTGACTCGTTTCTTGCCTGGTTTTGAATATCCTAGTAAGACGTCCACCCCAGACACTTCACACCTGTTTGAACCTGACAAAGCAGGTATGGGGAAATGGAACTCAATCATGGCTTCCCTCGGAGTCATGCCCGGAAACGATTGCCCCCCAAGAGTGGCAAAGGACTACGAGAGTCCACCGTTAGGATATCCCCACCAGATCCACAGCCCACCACAGGCAGAGACTTGGACTACGGGCCTTCACAAGCCTGCTATATCTCCCTCATGTTACGGGTATTCAGCTGTCTCGCCTGCCAGTGCCTTATCGCAGGAGTCCATGGCTTCTCTGTCCACCAAAGACCCACAGCTCAACCTAAAACAAGCCATCAAACTGCAATTTGAGGGTCCTACCAGTGCAGCCTTATACAAAAGGGAAACACCACTATGACTAAAGAAAGGACATTCTATTGATTTTCTATTTGTTTTTATTTATACGTCACAGGATTACGGGTGTAAAGCACAGTGTTACCAAGGCCTGATTCATACTCTACGGTCATGGATTCATTCATCTATCTATTCATCTGGCTTCCAACTTCCAATAGAGTCAAAAACTTCTGCCCTTGACAACTGCGAACATTGACAACCTAGCATGGCGAGCCTTAATCAACGAATCGTCCACATATCGTACACGATTAGAACGACCATTGGATCTGGTAAAACCGGGGTCGAGAAACATGTTGAAAAAAGGTGTCAATCAAATCGTGTTATCCAGTCACAGCGCAGTAGCTGGGACAAGCAGTATGGAGGCGTGTGGAAACTCTGCCCATGTCTCGTGTCAACCATAACAAACTCCGCCCTCGAATCGCCCATACTAAACTCCACCCACATTTCGATTCAAATCATTAGATTGGTCAGCCCATATACGGATGACGTCTGTTTAAATTGCTCAGATCCAATGAAGCATCTAGTGGTGTGCGATGCGTGGGCGATTTGTTTGTTCTGGCTCGCCACGCTATTGACAACCGTCCCCATGATACCCGTGTTGCTCCGTCTTCGCCTAGAGCTCCGGGAAGCTGAGATTTCTCACTAGGGAATAAAAACAGATGAAAATTATATCTGTAGTTGCTGTAAACTATTTATGAGGCCATAACCTGTGCATGTTCGGGTTTTATTAAATATATTTGATACATTGCGGGACCCACGCTACTCCCACTTCTTGTTATTTGGAGCAGTCCATTGTTGGAGTGACACTATTTCTAGTCCATTTGAGTGCCAAACAATTCAACGCCAAGAAATTCCCTACATAAATGTAGTTTGAGTTCCATATAAAAAGTTAAAAACATTAAAAGTTACAGACGGTTTCATAAAATCCACCTGGATCAGCAAAATCAGTGTTTCTTTTTTCACAATTTATTTTTTACTTTTATTTGTAAACCTCTACAAAGGCCTAAAGATTTTGTAGTGAGTTTCTGGGTGATCGATGAAATGGTTTCAAGAATTATGGCCTCATGTCTATATTTAGCCAAGGGGCCCAAAATGGACAGATGTGCCCCTGTAATCAGCCTGATTTAACATTTAGTTCAATTTTTGTGAATAGAACAAAGTTGTTCTTTTGGTGCTTTTAGTTTTCGTCTTTTATTTTGTCCTCATTTTTCAAATTGAGTTTTTTTATGAAAGTTTGTAAAACTCTCAACATCTTTTTCGAGTTCATCCCCTACTTTTAAGATGTGTTTGTTACTTGGAATTATATTTTTTAATGGGTAAATTGTAACTGTAAGGGATGACTTTCTCTTTAATTACTCTCAAAATCAGCAACAGCTGACATTTAATCAGATTACAATAATCATTTTAAACCAAGACACAGACTGGAAGAAATTAAAAATCATGATTAAGTGGAATGTTATTTATAATAATATTATTTATAATACTGTATTAAATGTGTTAAAAGTAACCAGAGATGGCAAGTAATGAACTACAAATACTTGAAAAATTTACTTAAGTACATGACTTTAGTAACTAGTACTTTCAGAACTATATTTTTTTCAAAACACAAATATCAGTACTTTCTACCTCCAATTTCCAAAAGTCTATTTTCACTAATATAAATCTACTCTTTAATTTACACAACAACATAATGGGATCTACAAGAACTTTTAACATTAGGTAACGCAGTCTAATGTAAACACGACTGCACACTTTTGACATTTTGTACAATATGTATCTATTTACAATAACACAACAAGCTATGGAATTTTTGTTTCCGGAAATAAGCAGCTAATTTTGGGGGCTACTTTTAAAAATACTTTGAATACATTTCAGAGCCTGTACTTTTTACATTGACTCAAGTAGATATTTGGGTCAGTACTTTTTTGTACAAATGTATTTTACTTTTAATTAAGTAAGAAACCTGGGTACCTTTGCCATCACTGCTTAAAAGTTACCAGAGATGGCAAATACAAATACATACTGTACTTTAGTACATTTTTCAAGTCCGTACTTTTAGAAGTATTTATTATATTCCTTTCACAAGAGTATCGTCACAATATCAGTATTGATATATTACTTTTCCCAAAACACAATGGTTACTTTTATTTTTAGACTATATGAATATATTTTTATTTTTGCACAACAACACTAATGTGTGACAACTGGAAGTTCTCAAAGTGTTGTTTATCTCTGTTGTTGAGTTTGAGAATTGCACTTTCCTGTTGACTCAATAAAAACTAACTGTGTGCGTATGAAATAAGCAGGACTTTGTAGTTTTTAATTTAAAAAATACTTTTGAGTAAATGTCACTCACTCAAAGACGCATTTTTGGGTTTTATTGCCAAAATAAATAGATTGGGTGCAGGTGCGATTTTGTGAGAAAACAACAGTTTTCAGTGATACTCACCCTTGTGCTGGAGGCTATAACTGAAGAATGGAAACGGGTTTGAAACAACAATGATTTTTTTATGATGATAAAGGAGAGTTTTAAGATCCCTTTGCTATGTGTTTTGTTGACAAGGACACAGAAGGTCTTTAGTATTTTCTATGGGCCTTGAAAAAAACCTGGCACTGGGACGTGTAAAATTTGAAAAGGGATGAGATCAGTCTGTTCTTGTTACTTTGACTAGTAGATATATCAGTACTTTCACCATCTGTGAAAGTAATGGAAAGTAATCTTTACTTTACATTTCAAAGCCTCTGTGTAGTCTGGTCTGTCATATATGCTACCCCTCCCTCTGCTGTCACCTTTTAGGTGCCGAGCACTCATTGGGTCCTCCTGCGTTTTTCTATTTTATTTGAGTGGCAGTTTGGCTGTGATCATGCTCATGGGTGTGCAGGATGTGTTTTTTTTACTGAACTTTGATATCACGAAGATGATTTTTTTTAAAGATTCCCCACATTGTGGCAATCATTCAATCAGTAGGGCTGTTGCACCAGCAGCCATATTGGTGCCAGCACACGGTTTGTTTACATTCTCACTGTACTATAATGTTTATCTTTTCTCTCTAGAGAAGATTTTAGCATTTTTTGTTATCTATATTTTACACATTTAAACAGTTGTTCTCTCTCGAATCGCTCTGGGCACACAGTGTAAACAAACCGCATGCTGGCAGCAATATGGCCGCCGCCCACAAGTGACGTCATGTGCAACAGCCTGATTGGGATCAATAAAATATTCTGATTCTGATCGTGATTAAAAGTGCTCAATGGGTTTATATAGTACTTTCCTTGTAGGGGGAACCTAAATAAACAATTTAAATAATCTTCAGTTGAGTGGGAGCGTGGTCTCAGCTGCTGGAGCCAGCCTCTGCCCACGCAACAGCTGAGCGTCTAGGACGGAGCTTAACACACCATCAGCGTATACTGATAAACACCACACAGAGAGCACACACCACTGTCCATTGGACCTATCACAACTTGTAGCAGACTACGCAACAAACACTGTTCTTGTGCGTGTGTGTGTGTGTGTGTGTGTGCCTGTGTGTGTTTGTGTGCATTTCTGTGTGGTTGTGTTGTGTGTTTGTGTGTGGCACCTGTGTGTACACGTGTCTCAGCTGTGATCTCGTATGAATCCTCCGTTTGTTGGTTCCTGGAGACTCGTTGCCATTGTTGTGTTGACGTGTTGTGTTGACATTTTGTGTTGATGTGTTGCATGGACGTGTTGTGAAGCGATGTTTGAGGACGTGGTGGTCGTTGTGCTTGCTGAGAGTAAACACAGAGCTGTCGTTCCACCGGTCGGTTCGGTTTCCGATACTGACGCCATTGTTAAAGTTCAGCTCGAATTAGACTGAGAGGAGATGCACATCCAAGGAGGAGACACGTTCACCCCAATATTTGGTATTCAAATATTTACACAAGTCACCTGAAAATAGACAAATTAATTATTCACTAAGGCTAGTCTTTTAACATGCTAGGTAATGTGCTGCGGCACATGCAAGGAAGGACTTTTAACCTGCTAGGTAATATGGTGGGGTACCATGCGAGACAGAACTTGGATCCGGAACACGTCCTGGCGATTTACTCCAAGTAATTAAAACACGTTTACCTTTTGGTCGAGGAGATGGACTTCCTGAGAACTTACAGGAAATACAATTTAAAGACAGACACTGAGCGAACACATGAGAGTGAGCTACGATACATTTTATTTTAGTCAAATCATCTGTAACAAATGGGATTCCAAGTTGTACAAATGAATGGAAATGCATTGAAACAAGAGAATATACAAACACATAAGATTATAAACAGTATTTAAGGGTCATGAAAATAAATATATATTTAGATACAGAATGGAGGATTATTTAAAATATAATCATTAAAGTTCACTTGTACTGGTAGATCTTGATGCAGTGGTGCATACTGTCCGACACCAGCAGGTGTCCTCCGGGGAGCAGAGCCAAGCCTCGGGGACTGCTGAGACCCTCTGTGACCACAGGCCAGCCCACGCCCTGGGCCGGGTACAGAACCACACGGTGCCGTTCGGCCCAGTCAGCCACGAGCACACTGCCCTCGCCATCGATGCACAGCCCCCAGGGGCAGACGAGGACCGGACCCATCCCGGAGCAGACGCCCAGAACCCGCACAGTGTTCCAGCCGGGCTCCAGAACCTGGTGGAGTGAGTTAGGGTTGATCCTTAGCCCTTAGAATCTGAAGGCTGCAGTGACAAGCTGTTTGTTTTAACCCAAGGATTATAAAATAATGGAAAATATAATTTACAAATGTTCCACAATTTCTTGGACTAGAATCATCATATTCGAGACTTTGGCGCAAGTGATAGACGTCTCTCACAGCGTGTGCGCAAATCTAGAGTGATTAAGGTTGTGACTTGGCATGATATGACATTGTGTTGAGTTGAGATTAGAGGTTTTAAGATGACCAGAGGAAGAGGCCTCAGGGAATAAGTTCTGCACTGGGTTGGGTACCGCGCTGTGCTGGGTGTTGGCTCAGCGCAGGTCTTAAATGCGCTTCACAAAACATTGGAATGAAAATAAAGCAAGCTCATTGAACATTAGTTTGTTGTCACTTTTCTTTTTCTCTCTTTTCACACAGGGCACAGATTTTAAATGTAAATTTTGACTGGAAACGGGTCAGGTTTAGAATGAAGTAGGACGTTACGGTTGGCTCGGTTCGTCAAAATCGGACCATTGCAGGAAGCTGGTGTCACTCACCTTGATGCACGGTTCCCTCCCAGTCTCGCTGCCGCGCTCAGACACCGCCACCATGCCGGTGCTGGGGCAGGCAGCCACCAGGTAGGGCCGGTGGAAGCCCGTCACCACAGTGCGCTCCACGCACGAGCCCGTCTTGGGCTCCAGCTTCAAGGCCACGAGGGTTCCCTTGCGGATGTCGGCGACCAGGAACTCATCTAACCTGGTCACCGTCACTCCCCGGGGAGCCTCCAGCTCCTCCCGGGCCGAACCACGCGGGGAGCCTCCGAACGTCTGCAAGCCAGCGGAGTCAAATTCAGCCCAGAGGTCGCACCAAGGAATTAATCACAAGTTGGTGATCTAACTTAAAACTAGTCACATTGTTGTAATTGTTAAAGACTTTTAGATTTAAAATTCCATATGAACACCATAAAACATTTACTCAAGTCAAATCAAAATACTTTCAAATAAACGGATTAATGTCCAGACAATTATATGAGACAGCAATGACGAAAATTAACAGCTCTGTGTCTAGTGTCTGAAATGTTGCACTATGTAGTGAGTGCACTATGTAGTGAGTGTACTATTTAGTGAACAGGGAATCAATGACTGATTTCAGACACAGCCCAAGTCACAGACTTCATACCTGGAAGAGTCGTCCGTGGCGGCTGAACACCAACAGGGCACGCTCGGCGGCGCAGCTCAGCGCCACCAGACCCTTGCTGTTGACGGCCACGTCAAAGTAGTTGCGGCAGCGCCGGAGGGCGCCCTCGCAGCGTGGACTGCTGATCTGCTGCAGAACGTTGCCTCGCACGTCCGCGACCTAGAGATAAAGGCGGAAGTAGAGTCCATGAAAAAGATGCTCAACAAAATGACCTAGTCAGGCCACATGACAACGCAAATCAAACGTTGGCTACAGGAATGGAGCCCAGACCGTATGTGGTGCCTTACTGCTGGTTCAGCATTACCTCTAAACACATCCAGACATTTTGTCCTAATCATATGATCCAGACAAATAAAATGTTCCTATGGTCTGGTAGTCAGCGAGTCACTGTTTGATGGTAAACCCTCTTCTAAAAGATGAGTTGGCTGATAAACCAATATGGAAATGTTTGGGTTGCAATACAACTTTAAGTAATAAAAATTATTTTATAGGAAAATATGTTCACATTTTAGCTGAGTCGATAATACCTTTCGTGTGCATGCACTCACCCTGCTCCGTTAGCCGAGCTTAGCGTTAGCTTAGCCGCATGGACCCAAAGCTAGAAAATCGCCACGTCTCCTTTGAATCGGTTGAATTGTTAACTTGTTACACACCAAAGTTTGGTTACACAAAAATCGAACGCAGCAATTTTAAGTTGCTGCGATTTTCTCGCCCGTTTAGGTGTGTGGGCTAAGGCAAGCTATGCTAGAAACGTACTGCTGCACGCCCAAGTCAAGCTAGGTTATGTATCGACTGGACTAAGATCAGAGAAGAACATATTTCAGTATGATTTTCCTTAACAACAGACATGCATCAAAGATGTGTGTAGAACGCATCACCTGCACTCGTGCGTTGCCACAGTCCACGATGAAGATCTGTCCCTGGGGCGTGGCATGGACACCGCTGGGCAATGTGAGGTCCGACCGGCCGGTGCCCTGCTTGCCAAACTGTCCAACCAGCTGTCCACTTTCCACACGCAGCATGGACAGCAGCACATCCCTCTCCTGAACTCCTGGTTCACCTTGGTGCGGTGCAACACCGTCAATGACAGACATGGATTGCGATCGAGCGACATTGGACATCGGTATTCCTTGGGGGCTGGTGTCCATCCTTGTCTCGCGCCCTGGCGGGGCCAGCTCTCCAACATTGTCAAGTCTTGAGCGTCGTTTCCGGACGGATGATGAGTTGATGGATGAGGCCGCGCTCCTGCCGCCACCATCTCCAGCGTGGTGGTTGCACTTGTTGTTTATCAGCGGCGGCGTCTTGCGGGTCAGATCAACCGCGGATCTGGAGAGGCGATTGTGGTGGTTCAGGGATCCGCGGTATTCACGTGGCGAGGTGACGATGAAGGTGTCGCACGAGTCAAGGCTGTCCACGGGAGACGTGGCGCGACCAGAGTCCCCGGGTGTGCTGTAGTCGTCGGAGTGCTGGCTGAGGCGAGAGTGACTTTTGGGCCGGAAGCTCAGGTCCATGCAGCTCTGACTGTTGGCCGGCACCTCCTTAGACATTTTTGACATTTTGGCGTTCCACTTCACTCTGCTTCGGTCTTGGTTGGTTTGCAGGCTCCAGCGTTGTGTTCCCTTGAGATGATCCGACTTGCTGCGTTCTACGGAGAAGCTCCTCACACGCGAACCATGTGGTTTAGTCGCCCCCCTTGCCACTCTGGAGACGTTATGCTCCCATTCGTCGCATTCGGAATCGCCCATGTGAAGCCTGGCTCCATTCCTCGTTTTGGTCAGGAGTGGCGACTCTCTGTCATCCTCCACAGAGGATTCTAGATCTGACTGGTCACGTCTGGTGGGCCAGCAATCTCTCTGAATTTCAACAGAACCACTTTCGCTTGGCGCTGACAAGCGGATCTTTCTCACCACCCGACCCGTTGGAGAGATCAGCGACTGCCCGGCGCCAGAACCGCCGTCCGGAGTGGTCCGCTCTTCCCTGCTGGGTCGAGGGCTTCCCAGCGGACTGCACTGAATCTCACCGGAGTGCAGTGCACAGAGTTGGCCCTGGGGGCCGCACCAGCCCACTGGCAGACTGAGGTTGTGCTCCTGAACGCGGATGTCCCCGAACTCTACGACGTTGGTCTGAGAGCTGGGCTTGAAGCTCACTTTTTGGAGGGAGAGTGCAATCTCCCAGGGCTGCAGCAACTCGGAGACCCCTTGCTTCAGCTGGGCGACAGGGTCAGCCCCAGGTTGAGCGGCACCCGTACGGTAGTCACCTCTCTGAATCTGGTTGCGTAGCTGAGCCAGTCTGCGCAGCCGCTGGTCAAGCAGTGACTGGCTGACCTGCACGGCCGCTGAGTTGTCGCGTTCGGCCTGCTCAAGGCGTCGCTGGGCGTCGCGGTGGTCTTGTTCCACGCGCTCCACCAGCCGCCTCTCTTCGCGGCGGGCGCCCAGGATGGCACGCTCCACGCCCCGTCTCACTGCCACCGTCTCGGCCGTGTGCCTCTCCTGCAGGCGCCTCAGCTCGCCCTCGGCTCGTGCCAGGTCGTTCAGAGCCTGGCTGGCCCAGCACGGGAGGGCGCCTGGGGAAGAGGGGTCTGGCTCGTCCGGGAGGTCAGGTCGGGGGCTGGGACTGAAGGTCAGGCTAGGAGTGTGGGTCGGGGAAGTGGCCGCACTGCTGACCGGTGAGTTCACGAACATGTTGTTGGAGTTTAGTTGATCTTTGGTTCAATTCTTTGGTTCCTGTGAACAAGATAATTTGGTATTGAGATTACATTACTAGTTACACATTTTAGATTGCTATTTTTTATTTTGAATATTCTAATAATCCCAAGTTCAGTATGAAACCGCAAAGTGCGCTAAACGCCGTAGCACCTTTGGTTTCACAAAATTCAGACATGGGGAACTACACGCAATTTGAAGGTACATTGGCATTATCCCTACGACCTCCTAGGCAGAGGTAAGAACAACACGAGCTGTAACCAAGCACCTGCTCAGGTGAATTATTGATGATGTGGGGTGATCGGCTGCCCAGCATCCAACACCAACTGGCCATTTACAGCTTACACAACAATATTAAAACAGAAAAGCATTCAACGCAATTAGTCCATTAGGAATCAAAATTGTTTTTGATTCAATTGAATCAATTACCCC
>OMKY01117578.1:0-15879 GCA_900302395.1 Bregmaceros cantori | reverse complement strand
CTATTCAATAATTAAATTCTTGATAACATGCATGTTAAGGGAGCATTTAAGGCAGATTCATTTTTTTAACGCTGGAAAATGAAAAGGCAATCTTTATTTTGGGGAAAAACCATGCAGCCCTATCGAGTGACAGCTCAAGTTAAGTTGTTACATTAGTAGGTTCAACCAGCTTGCCTTTCCCAGTTATGCATGAGAAGTAGTTCAGCACAGCTTGAGAAAACTTCATTCCAAAGACAAACAAAGCCTGGGGCAAAGGCTAGCTTTTACTAAATGTATCATAAATATTAAGGTAGCCGAGGTTCATGAACAGCTGTGGTCCATGCAGGTTTGCCCTGGAGCACTCTCAAAATGTAATGCCTCGCTTTTCACCTATGCTTTGCATGAGCCAGATGCTTGTTCCGAGTTAACCCACAAATCCTGAGAGATCACTGCAAGCAAATTAGGAGTCTCAAAGCCAAATATTGAAGCTATGAACAAAATCTGAGTCAAAATTTGCACTATAGACACTCAGAGATTGAACACCGGCGGCATAGTGGAACAAAAAAAAAATTACTTTTAGTGCTAGCAGTATGTGTGGCAACCCATTATCAATGCAAGTGCTCGTAGAGAGGCGCGATTGCGATTTCGCCACCGACAAACATTCTCAGCACAAGCCAACTACGTTTCCCAGTGGCCACCACAACCCAAAAGTCTGGTCACGCTTCCGCGGTAAGTGCCCAGCGATCTATCGGCAAGTTGTGATCAAGTATGATTATGTTACTTATAGGCTACAGAAATACACCAAAATGTAATCACTTCTTCCGTTTGTCAAAATTTCATCCAGTGCATAACTTTTTCAGGTATCCTGGTGATACACAGACAAACCAACGTGACCAAAAACATAACCTGCTTCTGCGCAGCAGCTCCGAGTAATTTTAAATTAACTTTCAGCGCCAACCATGAACTAAAAGTTCATTTTCATATACATATATAGATATATAGAGATACAGTTATAGATATATATGTGTGTATATGTATATTTATTATTGTTTTTTATTAGATTTTGAAAATCATAATTTCGCTGCAGTATTTTTCATTCAATGGAGAAGGGATGTGGCGACACCAACAAATTTTCCTGAGGAGATTTGTGTCACTTCCCGCGGCGCTTTGATGGCATCCGCAAGAGCCAGAGACTGAGGAGAATGCACTAGAGAGCCATCTTCGATGTGACTTGCGAGGCTGGACCAACTTCAAAACGCCATTCTAGCTGCGGCGACTACAAAGTGAATGGCCCAAATGGGCCACAAAAAACATTTAAAAAAAAATAAATTAACGTTCTTGTTTAGGTTGAATGTATTTGTAACTCAAACAGAGCTGAAGCGATCATGTGATTAAATGTGATTACGCAACAGAAAAAATAACTTGCCTATACATTTGTGTTTTTTAAATGTTCATATTTTTGTAAACCATAACCAACCCAACCATCGTTGACAAAGTTGAACAAATTAGGTTATCAATTATGCACATGCATAATGTATCTTGTTATCTTAGCAAAAACATCTTTTATCCAATTACTTAATTACATTTATGGACATTTTGGAATCTTTTGAGTAATAAAATGTTCCAATAGATGCAGCCTTGAACAAAAAAAATGTATCAAACTGAAAGTTGAACCCAGTTAAACACCAGTGTGAGCTCAATAATTATTCTCCTACTGCATTGGACATTGGAGTCTCCAACTCCGGCATAATGTGCCAACAACCAGGCCTTCTTGAATATGAAATGTTGATCCTTTGCACAAAGCCTGCTCAGTGCGTATGAATGCATGAATTCCACCGAGTTAGACACAAATAGCACTGGAAAGAGTGGGGGTCCTCCAGAACACAATCTGATTTCCTCTAGCTGCAGGTCTCTCATCTCCTGCCGTTTCCCTTGCTCTCCCCAAACAACTTCCTTTGGCTGATTGGAATCTGTTATGCGACGCAACAAAATGAATGGAAGAAAAAAAAAAAAAAAGCTGGCGTTATGGAGAGGAAGAGGATGCAGGGCCAAAGGCAGCACAATGGCAGTAAACAGTCTTACAAACGTACTACCAGGTGCCAAATGTTGTGGTGGAGAGCTAAGGGTTGATCAAGACTTGTGCTGCAACAAATCATTATTTGATGAAAAATGCTCTGATTTGATGTCGTGAACATGCACATGTATGTACATGTTGGTTTTCAACTGTGTCCTGACAATGTCTATGTATGTTTTTGTTTTGTGTATGTTACTGTATTTCTGTTTGCTTTTATGTCACACACAACGGCTGGTGGGCTGCGAATTTCAGCCTTCATTGACAAATAAAGTCCATACCATACCATGCCATATTTTGATAGTCGAATAGTTGCCGATTATTGATTTTTTTCCCCTCAATCCCCAAGTGCTGCCCAGTAGCTCAGTTGCTTAGGCAGAGTGTTGGAAAGCACACATATGCCTCAATGGAGCGGTGAGTCGGTGGTTCGAATCTCGCCACCGACACATTTCCCCCCCCATCTTCACCTGTTTCCGCTAACCCTAATAAATAAAGCTTGGGAATTCTTTTTTTTTTTTTAATCCCCAAATATGAATTTCTTTTTAACCAACAGAAGTACAACTACAATTAAGTTGAGTACTCTGATGAAAACTCTTTACAATTCCTATGCAATATATATTGATGCTTTTCTTCATATTCATGCATTTTAATCAATGAAGGCCATTTAATATTTTGACTCTTCATCCCAGTTTCCGAGTTAATCCTAATCAAGACACATGCGTCCACTCACTCTGGTGTGCAACGATACTTTACTAGCATAGCCTATGGCTGCAAACAGGGGTGACGATAGAAGCAACTAATTGCTTCCACATCTTTCCTATTATATATTTCAGTAGGAATTGTTGCTGGTGTTCCCTCTGAATATTTCCTGTTTTTTTTTTATAACTTTTTGAATTAATTTTTAACACAAATTATTTGTTTCTCATTTAGAGAAATTGTACAAAAGCAATGGCTCTATCTGGATTTCATTTTATAAGCATGCAAAAAAGGGCAGATTGCCATTCAAGTGTTTTTAAAAATAGTAGTCAGAAGACAGATTTGAATGGCTCCCAAACATCAAAGTGTTCTTGCATAGTAGCAATTGGCAGTCTGCATTCCTGAGTAAACGTCTTGATATCAGAATGACTAAAAATGTACATCTTCTAATTCAAAAGACCAAGATATAGGTATATGCAAGATTCACATGTTGCTGTGACCACTTAAGCAATCCCCACACATTTGTTTAGCATGGCGCTTGCAAAAAGTACAGAATGGCATTCAGTCATTTTCTGAAGCTGGAGATCTGAGCAGAGATTCCTGTCGATGTTTTAAACTTGACCATTCCTTCTCATTAACACACAGTCACCAGGGATAAACACATGTGCTTCAAGTTTGGGATTGAATTGATCGTTCATCAGAAATGTCAGCGGTACTGCTTGCACGCAAAAGCCTTTTTGAAAGGCTGGAAGAGCCTGGATGGAGAAAAAGGGAGATTCTCAAGCTTAGCCTCCCCCAGTACTGGCCTGGAAGTAGGGCACACCGGGCATTTGCCCGTTGGCCTGATGGCCTAAAGTGGCCTGGCAGATCTGCAGATAATATACAACGTACAAAATATATGTAATAATAAAATACGGTGGTCGATAAAGATGATGTGAAGGGCAGGCAAATTCTTGTACATTTTTATTTAGGTGCAGGTCTGCAGGCCACTTAACCCTTCTCGAAAATTGTAACCATATCTACTGGTGGCCTGATTTTGGACAAAAATGCCCAACCTGAATAATGTCCATCTAGTTTGGGGGGGGATTACCCTACTCTGAGGAGGTGCGTGGTTAGCTCAGTCGGATAGGGCGATCGCGGCCAAGCACATATCACTGTGAGCTGTGTGTTCGATTCCCCCCACCGACAGCTATCCCACAAGTCCCCCTTCTTTTTCGCTCCATTAACGGTTTCCGCTAACCCTGCAATAAAAAGTTGGGAGAATTGTCCGAATGGGCAACAAAAAAAGCATTAAAAAAAGATTGCCCTATTCACATTTTTTAAAAATATGTGCAGTGGGGGTACGCGATTCGAGACATCATCGATTGCGTTTTTGTTTTTTTTAAAGCCGTGGATAAAGCTCCATTTTGTATCTCTACATTTCTTTGTGCCATGTTCATCATTCACCTGCTGGGGCCGCTGTTGTGCCACGGCCCATGTGCTTGATACGACTCATTACAATGACGTTCCACTGGCATGTCTGGCAAAATGTATCCGCGTATTTCTTTTGTACTCTAAAGTGTTACCCACAGTGTATAAGTTAAAGTTAGCAAGTGTTTTAATGTGAATTGCCTCTACTGGGGAATCTATTAACATATACCCCTGAACTTGCCTTTTTTTTTTTTCATCTCGGCAGAGATGAGTGGGCGCCGTACACGCGTGTCCCACGCCCACTACACCCCTGCTCCCAACTGGTGTGGTTGACTAATAAACAGTCAGTGCTTGCCTTTGCCAGACCATGGTGAAACACACAAAATACTTTTGAGGTCATAAGCAACCAGAAAGAATCCTGGTCGAAGTATAAAGTTATGTTTTTGGAGAAAAAGGCCTTCAGGTGCACCTTGATGTGCGGACAATTTGCTAATCTTAATACAAGTTATAAATAACCGACCATCACTCCTAGAAAAAGCGAGTAAGCGTTGTGACTTAAGTCGCATCGACAACGTGATACAATTGAGCAGAACAACACAACTCTTATACAGAAGCAACATCAGCGAAGCCGGCAGCGTACAGCATACAGGCTGCATACAGCATAAGACGCCTTCAACAAGTCTATTCTTCTGCACAAGCAAACTCCTGGGAGAGGGGCCAGGAAGTGGCCTATTTGTTCCAAAGCAGATTCCACAAATACCAGGGTGGGCCTTTGACAGCAAGCCTTTTCCTCATGTTTTTTAAGGAGAGTGCGATTGTCAAGACCGGGAGTCTTGGCTGACGGCCCCAGCATTTCTTAAGAGGGCCATCCCTCGAGCGATCACAGGAAAACACCTCATTATGAGACAAGCCGTCCAAGAAAGCACACAGAAGCAACAACTTTATGGCGACAGTTGGTCAAACAAAGAAAACCGTTTGCAAGGCAGACTCAGTTTGTCTGAATGAATATGTGGTGTTCAAGTTCAACCGATATATAGATAATTTACATGTCGATATATGGTCAGGCATTATGAGGTATATTTGCATTTCACAAATGCCAATACACAGAAAGAGAATGAGAGGTTCAATGGTGCAGTCGGTAAGGCACCTGCACCCCTGTAGTGTCTCTGACTTTGTTGACAGGTACAAGCAGCGCTGCAAGTTCTCCTCCCCTCGCCAACCTTTCTGCAATTTCTGTCTTTCCCCAATCTCTCTTGTCCCGCTTTCGAAATGAAAAAAAGGAAAAAGACGCTTACCCCAAAGAAATAACTTGGAAAAAATACGATGGGAAACCATGTTTTCATTCCAGCTGAAAAATGTCAGTATACCAGTTGCATTTTAATGCATCTTTGCATCTGCATATGCCCACTCTTTAAAATTGGTTGTAGGTATTGTGGGAAAGAATTCATATTGGTCGGCCACTAGCCGAGTTACGTAAAAGACATATGCTGTAATTGAGAAGAAGCATTGGAATCGAACAAACGATGGTGGCTATGGAGTTGGTCCAATGTTATGCAATTTGACAATAGTGCATCAATAACAGGTCCAAACTAGAAGCACTCAGAGATTGCAAACCGTGAACGCCGTCAGTGCACAGCGATCTATTGGCAAGTTGGTGAATTAGTATGATTATGTTACTTATAGCCTACAGAAAAGCACCATCATTTAAATCACTTCTTTTGTCATTTCCAACAACACTGCAAAATGTCATCCAGATCAATGCACAACTTTTTCAGTTATTAAGGGGACAAACCAACGCGGCTAATAACATAACCTGCTTTGCGGCTACACCCCGGCGCAGGTAACAAAGCCATCCCATCTGCAAAGTTTGTTTTGAATATGCAGACAAAATTATTTTGATATATTATATTATATTATATTATATTATATTATATTATTTCAAATCTGGTTGTAGTGAAAGGAAGGAGAGAGAGCGAGAGAGACAGAGACTGGACATTCTAAAATTTCATTAAAGCCCTCACATTGTCAATGTTTTTGAGTGGCTGAGACAATCCGTTGAAGATTTTTTTTTTTAAACGTCTAACTAATGATTATATTCATAAGCAATGGTCACCTAATTTAGACATTAATTTGGAGGCTTACATTGCCCCAAACGTTTTTTTTTTTGTTTTTTTTTTACGTAAACCATTCAAATTCTTTTTGAGTCAAACGCGCACCAGAGTGACCGGACTATAGCATCATAGCATGCATTTTGGGAATGCGAAAAGTACGACTTTTAGCCTTATAATGCAGAAAATGCGATACATGGAAAGAAAGTCTTATAAAGCGGCTGAAGTGATAAAGCCATGAAAAATACTGAAGCGTGTCTCAAAGGCAAAAAAAACAAAGAATGCAAGCATAAAGTTTGTCCCACAGGAAGTCCTCAACCCTCAGCCCTTCCAGAGGATAAACAGCATAAGATAATATTTTTAATTCATTAGCAGGGCTGTTTATATTTGCATAAATAGATTAAATGAATATTGACAAAGCACGTTCTTTTGCAGGTCAAGTGAATTGGTTGTTATCCAAGACCCCAAGATATAAAAAAGAAATAAAAAATGAGGGGAAATGAATACAGCAGTCCAGACATATCTTGGTTCAAACCAGACTATGTACTAATCTGCCAAACCTATTGAGAGTGCAGAAAAAAGGAAAAAAAAGACACTTATCAGAGCCCGAGACTGGTTAAATACTCAGCAAAACTGAATACTTTTATACAACCCTTGGCACCAGTGTTGGAAAGGAAGTATAATTTTAGAGTAAGTTTTAGAAAAAAACTTGAATGAAATAATTTCTTTAAAAAAATCTATTTTCAATTCATAGTATAGTCTGAAAATAAATTAAACACCTGGTATACAACAAATAAAGATATTTAATTAAAGCTTTTATTTAATAATTCAAATGTAATGCCCCATCAGACTAATTTCGAATTTTTGATTTCTTAAGTTAAAATATTCTTCATCAAATAATACAGCGAATAATTGAATGTGTTTTTGTTTGTTTTAGTTCACATCAGTGTAGTAATATTATGAGTTGAACAGCTGCAGCAAATAACTTGTTAGAAAGCAATTCAAGTTTTTTTTTCTAAAAAGTCATCCCATAGTTAACGCCCTCCCAACCCTGCTTGGCACTGGCAAGTGAAATGCGACAGTTTGGCGTCGACAAGATTGTGTCCGCTCTCCTCAACATCTGCAGGCAGGTTTTGTTCCAATGGATTGACCAACGACGTGCAGTTAGGGGAGGCAGGTGAGGCAGTGCCTCACCTGGTATCTTGACGAAAAATAATGATAACTTTCGATTAATAAAATCAATATCACTTTTTTTTCCACTGTACATATATCATTTTTAAATGTTTGTATAGTCAAACTCGCTGAAATTGCATATTTCCGCGAGGTGGGGCAGCATTAGTCCTGCCTCTCTATTGGCGCATTGATACAATGTACAGAATTTTTTTCAGGCAGATCTCTAATTCTCTGCCTCGAAGGATTGGTTGTAGATTAAAAGAAGCAGAGGCCGGCAACCCAAACAATGGCATGACAACATCTGCGTATGGTCAGGACTCAACCTACCGACGATAAACAGAACGGCACCGACTGGTCCAAGTGTCAAATTCTACACAATAGGAGCTCGACTCTCTACAGGGAATGGACAAGAAACAGTGGAGGGGCCAACGGTTTGCAGGTGGAGAATGAGCCGCCTTAAGCCAGTAATTTAGCTGACCTTTTCCCGGACTGCTCCTAAAAGCCTACAGAAGCTCTGTGCAAGTGAAAAGATTCAACACGCAAAGGGGCCGGAGCACAATTGGACATGCAAACAATATGTACAGAAAAATCAATAATTCACTATTTTGGAGAATGAAAGTACAAAATATGAAATGGAAATTATTGATTAGTGTAGTGTCACTGGTTTGTGCTAGAATAATTAACTTAATTTAACTTTCTAAATTAAGTTCATTTGTAAAAGTAATAAGTAAAATGCTGAATTCAAGACAAGACAAGATTAATCTTGTTTTTTTTGGAAAATTGTTGCTCCGTGTAAATATTTTGGATATTTGAGGGGTGGAGGGGTGAATCAAAAGATTAGTCATCTAATCATTAGAGGTGCACCGATCCGATCCTCAGATCGGTGATCGGTGGCCGATCAGACTTTTTTCCAAGGATCGGGACTCGTGATTTTGTCCCGATCAGGATCGGTAAATGAGTTGGGGAGCCAAATGACTGTTTATTTACTTTGACCATTATTGAAATTGACAATTGTGCCAAATAGTTTGGGTACTACCAATTTTTGCAGGATCAGAACTCTGTATTGGGACTCAGTATCGGGGATCGGGACTCGGTATCGGGACTCTGTACCGGAGATCGGGATCGTTAAAATTAAAGGATCGGGATCAAAGAAATGTGATCGGTGCACCCCTACTAATCATTTGAATAATCGGAAAGTAATCGACTATTACAGCCCTAGTTGATGGAAAGGCTTTGCCGAAAATTTCCAACCAAAAGAAAAAATAAAATAAAATCAATCGGCGAAAATTTGTCACATCAAAGAAACAAGCATTCCATCTAGAAAGTTAGCTTATCTCAGTAACAGTGAGTGACGGTATCCCACATACTACACAGGGAGAAATTCCTCCAGTATTCCATCTAGAAAGTTAGCTTATCTCAGTAACAGTGAGTGACGGTATCCCACATACTACACAGGGAGAAATTCCTCCAGTATTCCATCTAGAAAGTTAGCTTATCTCAGTAACAGTGAGTGACGGTATCCCACATACTACACAGGGAGAAATTCCTCCAGTATTCCATCTAGAAAGTTAGCTTATCTCAGTAACAGTGAGTGACGGGATCCCACATACTACACAGGGAGAAATTCCTCCAGCATTCCATCTAGAAAGTTAGCTTATCTCAGTAACAGTAAGTGACGGGATCCCACATACTAGGGAGAAATTCCTCCAGCATGGAATCTAGAAAGTTAGCTTATCTCAGTAACAGTACGTGACGCCGGTGACGGTATCCCACATACTACACAGGGAGAAATTCCTCCAGCATGGAATCCCGCCACCACATCTGGCAGTTGGAGGGATTTCTCACCAACCCATTTGCGTCACCAATCGTAACTCTCCAAGCAGAAAGCCGCCCCATGTGACCAATCAGTTCTCATGACATCATTTTACGATCCAAAGATTAGAGAAGAACTCATTCGACTATCTGCAAGCGAAAGAGAAAGGAGAGGACGCTGACAAATTGGTAGCATATGGAATTGCAAAATGCTACCTTCAACGGCCTAAAGTACTAGTTGTGACAGTTCTCTCACTCATCAAACAGGTGATGACACAAACAACAAACAGGAACATGAATAATGAACAAACACTGTTGACTATGAATGGACTTAAGTTAGTCAACTCATCCATACAGAAACGCTGTCATCCCAATCTCCGTACTTTAACAGTTCTACTTGGCCTTTTTCCAAGAGTCTCTTGATTGCATTTTATTTTGGTGATGGGTTTTTAGTACTTTACCTAATGACGATATACAAAAAAGGGACATCTCTAAAAGTCTATAGTTGTTTAAACCAAATTGCCAAACAAAACTCTGTCTTAAGGGATTAGTGAAAAAGAAGCAGAGACAGACAACACAAACAATGGCACAACAACATCTACGAATGGTGAGGAGTAGACAGATTGTCACCATTGGATGCCCCATGTTGGTGCACTTTCTGCTACAAGTGGAGGTAGTGAAAAATAATGATTTAAATATCAAGAAAATGTTTTTGTTTATTTAAGGCTTTGTTCTCGCCTTGAACAGTGAAACTTGTACTCGGTAAATACACAAAACTTTGAAGCAGGGCGACGTATAAAATGTTGCAACAGGTATGGCTGACTAAACTAAGCACTTTTGGCATGGCAGACGCACACTTTATACTCACATCTCGAGCCTCGCCACGCAGTCCCTCACTGTTCCTCAACCAGCGTCGACTGAGCTCGCTGAGCTCCAGGATGGGCTGCACCCTCAGACGGACCGTGTCCCCAGACTGTCGGATCATCTCGACAATCTCGTCACGGCTTTTGTTCTCCACATTGTGGCCATTTATTTCCACCAGTCGGTCCCCAGGAACCAGTCCCAGCATCAGGTCTTTGGTGCCAGCACCGGGCTCGGCAAAGTGGACCACCCTGCGATACACGCCGTCAGGGCCGCGGTCCAGCATGGTGGTACGACGGAGGGAGAACCCAAAGTCGCCCGTGTTGCGCCGCAGGAGCTCTAAGGCACGCGTCGCGGGCACAGTCGGTGCAATCACAGGCGGGAGATGGAGGTTGGCTGGGAAGGATTTGTCAACCAGTTTGGGGATGCAGACTTTCTTCGGAGCAGACACTCCAGACCGCTGCTGCTGCTGTTGTTGTTGCTGCTGCTGCTGCTTCTGGCCATGATGATGAGTGCGTGATGGGTCAAACACCTTGGTCTCAACCTGTGGCGATGGTGCAGCAGAGTTCTGGCCTGAGGGTGTGGAACCTTCAGATGGGCTCTCCTCCTTGCTCCTCTGCGAGAAGGAAAACCGCTTCATCATCTGGCCCACTTGCGAGGAGTTCTGCTTGGCAATTGAGCCGAACTGCGCCACACGGTCACGGACAGAGCTCCGACGGCCCGAATCTTCAGGGCCAGGTGTGGTGACTTCCGGCGTCTTGAGGTCATCAGTGGAGCTGGCCGCGCTCAATTGGTCATCGAGGAAGATACTGCTGCTGCGGTTGCTGAGGCCGTCTGACTCAATGTCGGTGAGGTTGAGCTCATTGCCACTCGCCACCTTTAGGAAAAAATGCAACAATAAATGTCAGAGACACCGAACCTTTTCATTCAGAGTCACTGATTAACCATATACTCATTTCCATGATACATAATGGGATTAATGGATGAACCATATATAAAATAAAAAGTTTTAATTAAAAAGAATAACAATATGACAAACAAAATACTAGGACTGCCGGAAAACATTCATAAATCACAATTATTAATAACAAGTTATGCTTCCCTGCTACCTCGCCCGTCCTTCACACTAAAGCCTGTAAAAAAAAAAAAATGGTGAAAAAATAAATAAATATACTCTGTAAGGAATTGACAAAATAAAACTGAAATACAATTAGTATAGTGTAAAAGCAATAGTAGACCTACAAATGTGCTATGTAAGAAAATAAAACGTAAATGCAATTATTAATGTATTAATTATTAATTACAACAACAACAACAACAGTCAGGGCGGCACAGTGGCAGAATGGCTATAGAGTGTGCCCCTCCAGACCACAGGTCGAGCAGCGCCGTGGGTTCTAATCCCCTCATTAAACGGTTTGGGGTCGGGCACAGTAGACACAGAAAAAGAAAGTGTCCATCCCAATCCAATTATGCCCATCTACACAAAGATCCACACTAGGGCTCTCCCAACATATCCAACGATTAATAAAGTAAATCGGATGAAATGTCTATTTTCGCCCAATTATGTATATACCAGGAGAACACAATATAATCATTTAATTCACATGCTTTCTGTGTGGTACAATTAAAAATGTATATATCTAGATATTCGTTGTGTAAATGCGTCCAAATGACATGATACAATAACACAACAATATAACTGCGGATGCGCACGATTAATCAAGTAATCGATAGTTGATCGTTACGGATTTGGTCGACCAAAATCCTGAAAAAATACCTTTTTAAAAATCGACCAACCGAGTTGTTGGTTTTTTTTTTTTGCCTTTGTGAAGTGTCAATGTTCCGTCATTCACTGTGTGTGTCTGTACGATGCATGCTATACATCATTTGGTCAATGGGGGGCAACATGCCATTAGATAGATGCATGGATTATTTCTTTTTTCCGCTAATAATGATAGTTTTAATCAGAATTTTGACCACTATAGTTTCCGTGTTGTGATGTAGGTGGCGCATTGGCGCGAACGTGTTGTGGCTAGCCCGTTCAGGGGACGGCGGCGGTCCTCCGTGCGCCGGTCCACTCTCTGCTAAAACGAGGTGTGAGGTGTGATGATAGTCCAGCGTGATGGTAGTCCAACACGATGCACAAGACTGTAACAAAATATTTTCAAACTTGTTCCAACTGTGTATAAGTTGCGAGAGATGGCACTACGACAGCCATGTTTTTATCAGCAAAGGCCAACTCCCAGGATGCGATGAATTCTTCAGAAACGAGTCGATCATACATATTTTCGAGGGTTTGGGTGAACGAAACAATGGCAAATATTCCCAAATCACATTAATAATGTGCTGATTAACTAAATAAAGTATAGTATTAATCATTTTAAGTACCACTGACAGAGACGGATGGATGTTCCATTGATTGAAATTACTTTCAAATATGTTGAACAGTTTGATCCAAAGTTGTGAGTGGTGAAACTGCAAACATTCGGAGAAATCTCTTCCTTCATGGTGTGTGCATTGTCTATGGTGTGCACACAGCATTGGACCTCTCGTAGTCACACTTGAGTGCTCAAAAAAATAAAAAAAATTGGTTAACCGATTAATTGATCGTTAATTCTCTTGTTGGTCGACCAAGACATTTTAACCGAATGCCCAGCCGTAAGAGCAACACACACTGTGTGCAACAGGCTGATTCAAACTCCATAAAGACACAGATAAAACGGCTACAAATAAAAAGTCTCGTCACCTTGATGGGAATGGGGTTGGAAATCTCCAATTTGTTGGACTTTGACTCACGACGAGCCTCCCGTTTCAAGTTAAAGAAGCCGCGCCGCATGCTCATCTCCTCTAGGCTGCGCATCTCAGCCGCCGACATGCGTTCTTTCTTGTCCTTCTTGTCCTTCTTCGACCCATCGGCACCGGCACTCCGGTCCTTATCCTTTTTCATGAGGTTGAACATGGCCGACGCTGCACATGTACGATGGTGTTGCTATAGCAATACAGTCGGAGACGATGAGATGCCGATGGTCTGTGTTGGCGCAGAGTCGCTGGACGACTCTGACCCACAAGAAGGCTGATGGAAATATTGGGATCCACCTGAGGACACATGGGGGAAATATGCATTGTCAAATACAAACATTGAAGCGAACAAAAGAGGAAGAAGAGGAAGAAGAAACCACAGCTGAAATAGCTTCTTTTTTATTCTGTTTTCATCGATGACAGATTGTAAAATGATAATGGACATTAAATTCATTTTAGTGCCATTTTTATGATAGATGTTGCACAGTATTTTCCATATATATACCCTCTTAGGGGCACTATCATTTACTTAAATGATAGATTATGATTAGATCTTAATCTATCATTTAATTATTAATTGTATTATGGTTTAGTTTTTTTTTATAAAAGCATTTCATTTGCAAGGTGCATTTAAATAAGAGAAAGAAAGATGGACTGAACATCACAGAATTGCATCAGAGCAATTTTGGTCGTGGGCGAAACCGAAGTCCCCGGTGGAAACCCACGCAGGCACGGGGAGAACATCTTAACTCCTCACAGAAAGTACCTGGGCGGGGTTCGAACCTTGGACCTTCCTACTGTGAGGCAGCGGCGTTAACCACTTCACCAGCAAGATGCACTGCCAATTTTTTTGACAACATTAATGACTTTTAAGTGTGCCACATAATGCGGGGAATAAAGTAATATGAATGGAATTTTGTCAGATTAATTTGCTTTCCAAGCCAGTACCGTCACCACGTATCTATGATGAAAGTCGTTCACCAATCTGTGTGTACCAATAATACAGATCTTTCTTTCATAACACTTGAGCACCATCATGGGTCATGGCGGTTGTCATAACTGTTCACTGTTTGCACTTGTATCAGACTGGCCAGCCATGATCCAAGCCAAGGTTGTCCAAATATCTCTCCATCAACTCTATGTAAAAAAATGGATTATATAATTAGCAAAAGACTATGTAATCACAAAGGAATTGAACCATTGTCATTGTCATCAATTTGCAAAGAAGCTTCACCCTACACTTCCCCTTCATGCACATGTAATACAGTATTAATTGATAATATCAAATAAAAGGGAGACGAATATGATTGATTAACAAAAAATGAACAAAAAATGAATATGGCACAAAGATGAATATAAATCTTGAAATTCAGGTAATTCTGCACCAATTTATACACCGCCAACCTATGGAGCAGGTACAGACAATACAGTCTGATACGAGACAAAGTCAGAGTTAGGTCAACAATATGGAATCACTGGCGATCGTGCCTGCTACACTGATCTGTAATAATCTGCCTTTTAAAAAATTGTTTTCGATTTATTTCTTGTTGTCTTGTTATATTGTCACTTGTATATTGTCGTGCTGATATGGACCATCCGGTGGGTGTGTCTGAAATTAAGATATTCATTCATTAATTTGTTTTATTTATTTATTCCTATTCAATTCCATTTTGTTATGGTTACCGTTACTGTGAGAATATTTTTATTTGTTTCAATGAAGAAATATATTAAAAATCAAACAATTTTGTTAACTGATAATTTTCAATGATCTACTACTAAAATAATCATTAGTTGCAGCATTACTGCACAAGAGGAAACTCTGAACATCCTGGAAAGCTGAGGGAGAGTTATCCAACAGTAGTCTGTAAGGAGAGAGCTGCAGACCATTGGTATTCGTAGCTATTCTTTTGTCAAAGCCAACGTTTCCTTCTTGGCTTCTTTTCACACTGCAGTGTTGCACAGCATATTCTGTATAAAAGGGAGTGCTTTAGGTGTCAACCATTTTTATGTCAACACGTTGATGTGTAGTCCCACTGAATAGTCTGTACAAATGCTTAGAATATAAAGTGTGGTTCAACTAACTTTTTTCCATTGTAAAAAAAAAATATCTTTGGACCAATTGGACGTCTCATTCAGGAAGTAGTGTTGTTTTGTGTTCCGACGTCTATGGAAGTCTTTGTTGCCAAGAGAGGTGAATTGAACAGTTTCAGAACTAAGTTTCAGATTAATGTATTTCCATTATTGATTGAAGCGAGTCATTTTCACATTTGGATTAATATTTCTGATCAATTATGAAAGTTAACTGGGCTTTGGTTTGTAAGGGTTATGGAAGTCAACAATTAACTTTCGTGATGCAATGTTTGTGCTGTGATATTTGATTTCACGCATGTTACACAAAATAATGTATAGATTTATTCATAGCATTAATTAAGAATCCGAGAATGAGCATGAACATGATCTCAAAACGCCCACTCACTGGCTGCAGCGTAGCCATAGCTGGTGGGAGGTGATCCGAGCATAGGGTCAGGAATCAAAACACAAGGCACCATTATTGTATTTTTTAATTCCCCCATCCTCATTTTAATGACAAATCACTTGACTGTGTGTGTGTGTGTGTGTGTGTGTGTGTGTGTGTGTGTGTGTGTGTGTGCGCGCGCGCATGTGCTCTTGTATTTGTATGTGGTTATGGTTGTTTTAATGGGTTGGGAAGGTTGGGGATTGAGTGTTTCCTTTTGTTCTTGTTGTTTTGCTTTGTTTGTTGTAAAGCACTTTGAATTGCTCTGCATGAAAAGTGCATATAAATAAAGTTTGATTTGATTTGATTTGAAGTTACTACAATGACATTGGCTGTGTCCGAAATCGCTCCCTATCCCCCATATAGTGCACTATATGGGGTGCACGCCATTTTGTAGGGGTGTCCGAATTCTCCACGTACCCTATATAGTGCACTGAAAGTATCCCACAATGCAC
>OMKY01117570.1:0-15768 GCA_900302395.1 Bregmaceros cantori | reverse complement strand
ACAAAGACCCCCCCCCCCCCCCCCCCCCCCCCCCCCCTCTCTCTCTCTCTCTCTCTCTCTCTCTCTCTCTCTCTCTCTCTCTCTCTCTCTTCCTCCCCACTGCTTGCAACAGGTAGTACACAACAAGTCACAGCAAGTAACTTCCTCCATTGGGTAATACTTTTGCTCATTTCAGCCCCAAAACATAGCTATTAAAATGTGTTAAAAACTAGAAGCCCTCAAGGATTGCTAACCTGCGCCGTAGTGATACAAAAAAATAGTACTTTTAGTGCTAGCAGTATGTGTGGCATGCCTTTATCAATGCAAGTGCTCGTATGTGTGAGTGAGCATGTTAAACATGCACGCTCCCGTTTGTAATAGTTAGGAAGCTGACGCTGTTGGAGCTGACCAATCACTCTGAGACGCGGCCATGCGTGACGTCACTACGGAGAAGGGGGATCGTTCACGCGTTCATAATAATAATGAAGTATGACTATGTTACTTGTAGGCTACAGAAACCACCGAAATTTAATCACTTCTTTCTTTCGTCATTTACAACAATTTCTTTGCAAAATTTCATCCAGATCCGTACTCAACTTTTTCAGTTATCCAGGGGGCAAACCAACGCGGCCAAAAACATAACCTGCTCTGCGGCTCCGCCCCGGCACAGGTAAAAATGCGACTAGATAGTAAAAGCCATCCACAAAACAGCAGCAAGGCCACACACAGACACACACCAGGAACAATGCAAAGTGCAGAGCAATTGCCTTGGAATTGATCACTTTTGAACAGGATGTTCAAAGGACAGTCGAAGGCCGATTTGCGATCCACATCTGACAATATACTGCACTGAGAGAATTCACATTTTCTGTGAATACTGTTATGTAGAAGTGTAAAGAGCTGTGACAAGAATTATAGTTATGACACTGAATTCATGAGACAAATCAAAGCAAAAGCTGCCAAAATGGCAATACTACTATTAGTAATAAATCAGTCTCAATGTCTGTTGTAATCCAGGTGGAAAAATAAAATAATCCAATCAAGGTGGAAAAACAAGTAAAAAAAATCCAATGTGTCCTGAATCTCGCTCCAGGTACCCACTGTAGTAACTCCGAAGATCCAAGCGATGTTGAAATAGCACAATCTGTTCCGCGTACGATAAGTGAATCTGGATAAAATGATCAGCTGTGAGCTGATTCTGCCATGTGACCATTTTACTGCCTTTGTATTTGTTAAGTGAGGATCATAGGGCAGGGCCATTCAACTGGCGGCCCGTGGGCCAAATCCGGCCCGTCAACCATTGTTTTCTGGCCCCCAGAGCAATCCTAAAAAAAAAAAAATTTTTTTTGGTCAAACGTGTTTTATCTATCTAAGATGCTGCTCTTTACCTCACCAGAGGCACTAGAAATGTGTTGTTGAGGGTTCAGGCTAACTGAGATTCTGTTCTTTACCTCAACAGATGTGTTGTAGTTTAAGTGAGCGGCATCTGCTCCGGCCCCTGGCCCATCGGGCTTCTGACAATGCAGCCCTCTGAGCAAAGTAGTTGAATAGCCCTGTCATAGGGTCTTTGTTACTTATTGAACCAGGGATGGAAAATCAACTGACTTGGAAATGCGCTACCACGGGTTATTATGATTCCCAGAATCCTTTGCAGGTGTCCAAAGGTACTTGCGCCTGGAATGGTGCAAAACACATGGCAGCCTCCTTTGTGACATCACTAATGTGTATGTGTGTGTGTGTGTGTGTGTGTCTGTGCGTAGGTGTCTGTGTGTGTGTGTGTTCTGGAAGCATTGCTTGTATACCAATAACGCAGGCGTGGGTGTGTCTGTGCCTGAGTGTGTGTGCGTGTGTGCACTTGTCTACACAGTGTGACGTGTAAGTGTGTGTGGATTCTAGGGTTATCGCCACACACCACAGTTCAAAAGTCAAGTTGTATGGTATCTCTTAATGACACTGAGAGTGCAGGCAGTTGTCACTTACACTCTGACACACACAGACAAACACACACATTCACATAGAGATACAAACAGAAACAAACAAACAGACAGACATAAACACGCACAAGGAGAATAATGGTTGGCTTTCTCTGGGCTGTGCCTGCGGTGCTGATACTGCAGGCGTGTCTGGTTCAGGGGTGAGTAAGTCTGCGACTCCTCACTACATTCTAAATTAAGAGCTGAACATGCTAGCAGCTCTTTTCGCTTTTGCTCGTCGAGGGTGAAGCGTCTTAGCTTTAATTTGTTGGTTGGTGATTAGTCAATGATATTTTTTTTGTCTTGGTTAAAGGAATGATTCCTACTGGTTACTTTAAGGAACCTGGCACAGAAAATTCATAATGACATATGTTCTTCCCTAATATTTGTTGCGATCCATTCAGCGGTGATACTGCTTGCAAGTTGCACATAAACACCTGTGCTCAATCGGCAATGGTCCACCGCCGAACATAAGCCCTGCGTGGGCACCAAGATCTCTTCTCAGGTACGCTAGGGAAGCCGCGAGCCCTGCTCTCCAGGGTGGCGAGAAGAGAAGGAGAGAAGGAGACCAGCCCCTGACCTTTGACGTGATGGAGAAGACTGACCCCCCTCCTCAGGAGAGTGGGGTGGCTAGCTAGTGGGAAAAATTTGTCGGTGTTCCCACAGTTGCTCAGTCTTGGATCTTAATCTAACAATGAGCTGTTTCCCATGGTTCAAATGAGAAACAATACTTTTATTAAACAATATGCCGGCCCAGGTTCATACAGATTCTTCAGTGTATGGTGGTGCAGAGAGGCTAGTTTTGCCACCACACTGTCTTAGTGACCTCTACTTAATAAGCAGTTCATCAGAGATGTTTTGGATTTAAAGTGTAGTACGTAGGGGTGGCAACAATATGGAAAAGTCTAAATTCAACACAGAATTCAATTGTATTGGGTGGGGCGCGGTGGCAGAGTGGTTATAGAGCGCAACCCTCCAGACCATAGGTTGAGCAGTGCCGTAGGTTCCCATCCCCCATCCGGCTTTTCTGCAATGTCTCCCCCCGACTCTTCATCCCAATTTCCGATTTAATCCGATCGCTATCTCTCAATAAAAAAAGTTAACAAAATACGGCGCTTGCGCCCAAACAAATTACTGAAAAAAAAAGAAATAAATTGTATTTACATTGCAAAAAGTTAAGAGTGACCCAAGACTCTCATTGTTTCAAAAACGTCCTTGTTCAAAGAGAAAGACAAGACTGCAAATCAGCCTGCAGATCCACCTACACTTTGTTGTTGTTTTCTTATTCTGTTATTTGTACCTTTCCGCTTTACTGTCCAACTACTATATAAGGTACTCCTTCATTAAACTCTTTGAATCCCTCCAATCTGTGTGTATTCCTGGGCCCAATAGTTGATCAAATATTATCTGTGTGAATAGTTACAAAAATCCTACTCAATACATGCAGATAAAAGTTTTTCGGATGTGTTGATTTCTTATGTGTTTATGTGTTTGATTTATGTGTTTGTTTGATATTTATTGTTTGACGTGTGCTCAACAGGTTGGACTACAACTATGAAAAATACCATCCCATGACTGAGGTGACTACACACAATTTATATATACACACACATATAAACAGCATAAACATGGCACAGGGTAATGTCAGCCTACACACGTACAGGGTTGTGTACCTGTAATCTTGAATACAGGTACATTTATCTGGAATAAGCGATTACGGGATTGACGCCGTTGTTGTAACTGGTAAATGCGCAGGCGACAGAAACTGCTTTAACAAGAGACCCCACCTGCTTTTATATGATGTAGAGTAACATTTACAGAGCACTACTCAGTACCAAACCCCTGAATTGAAGAATTGAAGTTGGAATGGGATGTATTACACTGTTGCCTTTGGTGAATTTGAATTGTATTTACATCCAATTTAATTAATGGAACGTAATCATCAGTGGGAAGTGGGGTGCTGAGGTCGCTAGATTTGTAATGTTGTTATTATGTACTGCATGAATCAATATTAGGATATGTAATGTATATTATATTGTTAATATATAATGTATTTATTAACTATTAATTAAGTTAACTTAATTAGTGGAAGTTAGTTAACTTCCATCTTTAACTTCGACACTGACCACATGGTATTCAGGCAGGACTCCGGATGTTGTACCTTGACTGCACGCATTTCCTCTCTTTCCTATTTGCCAAAAGAAGAAAAAAATGAAATTTGCATGTGCTACACACCTGATTGGTTACACGCCTGCATTCTGAAGCCTCTGCAATCCGAAATTCACCCCCTCCTGATTCACCCCTTACCTGGTGCATACAGTAAAGTAAGGTTTGTACCTCTCTTTCTCTCTCTCTCCCCCGCCAATTACTTATTATTATTACACAGTGTTTCACATCCCCCAGTACCCCCAGCCAGAGTGACTTTGCGTGCCCTCAAATGTAATTTCTTTAAGACACAGACACACAAACCAACACTTTGGTTCACCATCCGCCGCCCATGTTCCAGTAACTATTTCATTGAAGTCTGTGGAAGCAGATGCTTATTTTGGGACTCGACGAGGCGGCGGTGTACGGTGCTGCCTTCACTATAGAAAGGGAAGATTCTAGAGCATACAAGGTAATGTTTATAATTGATAGACAAGCATTCTGCGTTCTGCTCGTGTCCACAGATTGACGACTGGATGAGTAGCATTCTGCTGGAGAACCCTGACCTGGTGTCCATCGAGCGCTATGGGAAGACCACAGAGAGGAGGGACATCAATCTCTTCAAGGTAACCCACTGCTCCTCGTGGTCCGCGCTCTGAGCTTTCATTCAAATACACCACTACCCTAGAGACATGTCCACTACCCTAGAGACATGTCCACTACCGTAGAGACATGTCCAAAATCACTCAGTACCAGCAGCGGTCCCCAATCAACGGGACGTGGAGGGTTTTCAGGCCGCGGACCATATGGTATCGGGCTGCCCGGGCAATGTATACATACACATACATGGAATTTTGTACACAGTAGGCAGACATAGAACAAATACTTAAGTACTGTACTTAAGTATTTCTTTCAAGTAACTAGTACTTTTAGAAGTATTTATTTCTCTCACAACTTTTTAGCTGTACTCATTAAATTTTCAAGTATCCAAAAAGTGACTTGTTACTTTTCATAGACAATATAAATATACTCTTTGTTGCACAACAACACCGATCTACAAGAACTATTAACATTAGGTAATGCAGCCTAATGTGAACACCACTGCATATATTGTGACATTTTGTTCAATATGCATCGTCATACTAACACGACGAGCTAAGAAATGATTATTTCCTGAAATAAGTGGCTAATTAATTTAGTACTTGACTTAAGTCGATATTTGGATGAGCACTTTGTAATCTTTGTTTTTGTACAAATGTATTTTACTTTTACTCGAGTAAGAAATCTGGGTCCTTTTGCCATCTGGCACTAACTAGCATCTCTGTGTGGTGTAGATTGGAGTGCGGAGCGGGGCAGCTAAGAAGGCTATCTGGATGGACTGTGGAATACACGCCCGGGAGTGGATCTCCCCAGCTTTCTGTCAACACTTTGTTAAAGAGGTACACACACACACACACACACACATACTGTACATACACATACAGTATACACACACACACACACACACAAAATAAACATATACAGACATGCATGCATACACAAATACACACGCTTACATATACACACACACATACATATAGGGTGGATTGCCCTAATGTGGGCCCTTTTTTCCTAATGTGGGACAGTCAGTTGCATAAGGTGGGACAGTGAAATGTAGAGTTGAACAGGGGAACTTGATGTTAGACACATTACCATAGTTTACCTGTACCATAGTTCCACTGACATTTATTAGTTTAGAGAGGAGCCAGAGCCACTGGATCTTAGGTGTCCCACACTAGACAGTGGCACACATTAGGGCAACCCCCCCCTGCCTATATAGTCACATACACACAATCTTTCCTGATGTTCTATAGGAGTACTTTCAGTGACTAATTTCCCCAAACTGCAGCACAGAGCGTCACAGGAACTAATTCCTGTCAAAAGATATCAGACTTCATAAAGCTTCTCGATAACCCACCTCATTTCCCCCATCCTAGCCATGACGCAGGAATGGACTGAATGGACCTTGCTTGGTCAGCATTGTTTTATTGTCATATTGGTGTGGTTTTATATATTGCAGACCTTGTGTTCTCTAGTGATAAATATCTATGAACTGGCAGGCCAAAACTCTTATGCAACTTGTTTACCTCAAGCAAATGGAGAAGTACCATGTGACACTGGAGATGGCGGAGAGCGGGACACTCTTATCGGCCCTGCATAAATTCATCTCCCTGCCAACTCAACTCAACAGATTTTTATAGCCGAGGTGCTTCACACAAGTGTTTTTAGATTTTGATTTAACAAATAACACAGCTATTTACCTAACTACCTTTCAATCTTGATTGATCAGCTGTGGGCAGTAATTGGGGTTGGTTACAGAACTCCTTTAACGGAGAACTGGAGAGAAGAAAGAAAGAGGAGATCGAAGAAGAAAAAGGAGATTGACATTTTCAATCAATATCGATCTCGGCCTAGTTGAACAAATACCTACAGAAAGTAGATATACATTAAAGCAAAAAGGCAAATTTAAAAGGTTGTCAATGTAAAAACTCCTTTAACAGAGCAAAAGACATTGACTTTTAGCAGAGGAAAAGGGTTTGGTATAGATCAGCCAGGGCCAGGCCAGAGATGCCATCCCTGCAGAGGAAGATAGGGGAAAGGTGACCGGGGGAGACAAGCTGGAACTGGATACACTGATTCCTGTTGAGGGAGGCAGGGTTAGGGGAACGGGGATCTGGAGGGACGAGCCAGGGGCCGGAGACACCGTCAGTGGGTGAAGGTGTGTCTGGAGAAGGGCACCGGAGCAGGGTGGAAGGTGCCATATCACAGCAAACGTCTCATGTTGATTACAATAAACTGATTTTGTAAAATATGGAACACGTCTCCGGCACACTTTCATTGACTTCTGGTTCTCGTAACTTTGATCAAGATGACATGAAATCCTGTGATGCGTGCTATCCAGAGAAATGGAAGGTTCAAAACCGACCACATTGGAAATTGCTTGCTTCTAATCTGCTCTTTTATGACCTAGTATGTATCGTGTTGTACTCGGTAACTGGACCTGCATATGAACATAATTTCCCTTTGGGATTTACTAAAATATTCATATTGTGATATTCATATACACACACATGCATACACATATACACCAGGGCCCATGAGCAAAGCGTTTTGATTAAATTTACCGCTCAAAACTTGTGCCATTTTTTACATTCTCTCGCTATTGGCTAGCTCTACAATAATATATATTATCTGCTCCATCTTACTCCTCGCCCAGCAAAAATTGCTTTGAACTTGACATCGCACCTCATTGATCGCTCATATAAATATTCAATTTGTCTCTGGCAAAATAATGTATCTGCGTGCACCGCTGCCACAGGCATGGTACAGTGTGTCTGTGTGTGCAGTAGAGCAGTGGGGCTTCTGAACGCAGCGAGTATCCCTGTATGATATAAGGACATGTTACGCACATAGACTCTGGCCGAAGCCACTTTTGAATCTTGAATCTTGTACATATGTGTGTGTGTAGGCCTATGTATGACATATATACACACAGACAGACAGTCAGAAGCCCCCCATTCTTCACCCCTTCCCAGCTAAACCTGAATTAAGATGAGAATGGCCCATTCCTCCATGTCCTCCACAGATTCTGCAGGATTTTAGGAAAGGGGGTCCAATGACTGAGATGATGAAGACGCTGGACTTCTACGTTACACCCGTGCTGAACGTGGACGGCTACATATTCTCCTGGGAGAGCAACGCGGTAAGAACATTCAGTGTCCGGGCTCAGCCCACGCCTTCCATGGTGGCTCAGCCCATGCCTCCCATAGTGGCTCTTTCTTATGAGTAAATAAATACAAAAAGTGCACCGTTGCTTTTCCTTTCGACAGTCCGTGCTCCTCCTACTTTCAATGTCATCTGATGTCCCAATCTCTCTATCAAGTCTCTTTTCGTTTCTGAATCTGAATTCCTTTTTGTTTCTTCCGAATCCTGTCAAATCTGATTTTACGCCAGAGGTATCCTGCTGACAGACAGGATATCTACATAAAGCAAAGTCCGGGCATCAATGGAAATAAATTACACAAACTAAAATGAATGTTTTTATAGATAATCACTGCAAACTCACTTCCGGTCTGTGGTATCTGTGGACCAAAAACACAGCGTTGTGTACGTACAACGAGCACACTGATTTTCTCTGGCTTGGTGCTCCAATCCTGTCCTATGTCTCTGCAGACCCGTCTTTGGAGGAAGTCTCGCTCCCCTGGACCTTCTGGCTGTGACTGTATGGGAGTCGACCTCAACCGCAACTTCAACGCCACTTGGGGGAGTAGGTCACACATGCTTACACCTTGTGGGAAGGAGTTCATCCATGCAAAAATGTTCAAATCTATTTCATGGCGTGTAACGCACACACTGTTGTAATAGCAAATAGCCAAACGGCCGCTTTGACGTGTGATAATTACACACAAACACAAATAACACACAATAAAAGTGAAACCTGCTTTTTATTTACAATGCACACATTGTAATGTGTCTATGCATATACGGACACCATTGTTTACAGAGAGATGTAGTGACTCTATGTAACATTAATAAACATTAATCAACAGTAGTGCGACAAAGATTTACGTGATGCCACGAAAGTAGGGATTTCAAAACTAACCGAGTTCTGGGAGGACCTAAAAATGCCCATTTTGGGCAAATATTGTAAAGCAACCACAAAATGCCCAGACTAGTTTTACATTGTTCATTATGACTCACCATGCCCACCATGCCCCCTCACTATCTCTATGTCGGATCTCATTGCCAAATATCCATATAATTTGACGTCAGAACTGGGATTTCGGAAATTTGTTAACATGTAGCCCGTCACTGCTGAACCCTCTTGTGTTTTGACAGCCTGGGGGGTGAATTCCAGCTGCTGCTCAGAAATCTACCACGGCACGGCGCCACTGTCCGAACCCGAGTCTGCGGCCGTGACACGTTACGTGGAGCAGAGGAAGGCAGACATCTTGTGTTTCCTGACCATCCACTCATACGGCCAGCTCATCCTAGTGCCCTATGGGAACCCCAACCTGACCGCACCCAACTACGACGAATTGGTGAGAGGTTCTGTCACCCGCAGACAGTGCTAGGAAGGTTACTTTAGAAGGGTAATTTGTTATAGTAAGTTCAGTTACAACTTCTAACAATAGACTATAACGCTACTCTCAAAATAAAAAATGAAGAGGCTAGTAATTCCACTAAAATTTTGAATTGTAAGAGTAACCTGTGGCGTGCTATCCCACACCAAAATGCTCTATTGTGGATATATGGCCCACAAACACACTATTTAACTAAAAGCACAGAGAGATTGCAAACCTGCGCCGTAGTGGTACAAAAATATAGTACTGTAGTCCTAGCAGTATGTGTGGCAACCCATTATCAATGCAAGTGTTTGTAGAGTATTTTTTAAATTAATTTGTTCATTTAACAATGACAGCCGACAGCGTTAATGGTACTGGTTATTGCAGGATGAACACACACGCATACACACACACACAAAGCATGCACACAAGCTCGCAAACAGCAGGCCGCAGAGAACGGCAACCATTCTCCACAGACTGGTGGCGGTCCGTGGCAAGTAGCCCAGCGAAGAGGGGTACTGAGTCGGTAGTTGTCGTTAGCAGGTTAGCTTTGGGTTGTTCACTGCACATGCGCTTAATCCCTGAAGTCACACGCCGAGGAGTGTGAGTCGCTGTGTTGCTTGTATTGCTCGAAGAGAACAATTATGTGAGCATGAGTGTGAGAGAGAGAGAGAGAGAGAGAGAGAGAGAGAGAGAGAGAGAGAGAGAGAAAGTGAGTGTTTGTGTGTGTGCGTGTGAGTTTGTAAACGCGTATGCATGCATCTTGGTTCTGATTTGATGATTTAGAGACACACCTCTGCGTTTAAAAGAATACTTTGTTTTTATGCATGATGCCACTGAAAATGACTTTGCAAAAACAAATTCTGGAAGAGTTGTAAGGTAGAATAATTCCAAGTTATTGATCACCATTTAGGTCAGAAAAAGTACTTTGAACTCTATTCTCTACTGCTATCATTGAGGTGTTACTGTTCACATAGTGACACCTCAGATAACGATAGATAGCGGCTACAGGCAGATCAGGTAGACTTCATTCACACTAATCGGAATCAGCTATGCTCACATCAGTGGGAGTCTTGGGTTCATGTGTGTATCACATACTACAGTGAAAAGTGATACGTATTCCCTTTGAGTTCAACAGTGTCACCAAATCGGGGTAGAAACTGTACTTAAGTCTGGTGGCCTGGGCTCCATATAGCGCCTGCCGAGCAATTAGGAGCCGAGTTTCATGACCAACATACGCTGTCAACATCAAAACATTAAGTAGTGCTAAATCTAGTTAATCTAGATAATTACCTGCGCCGGGCGGAGCCGTGGAGCAGGTTATGTTTTTGGCCGCGTTGGTTTGTTCCCTGGATAAATTAAAAAGTTGAGCACAGATCTGGATGAAATGCAGAGTTGTTGGAAATGACGAAAGAAGGAAGTGATCACATTTGGTGCATTTCTGTATCATAATAGTCATATTATTAACGGGTGAACGACCCCCGTTCTCCGTAGTGACGTCACGCTGCGTGGCGGCGACTCCCGTGCACCAAGCAACATAATCGTACTTAATCACCAACACCTACAGAAAGATGGATGGAAAGTTCCTTACCTGGTTAGTGCACGGGGTGGTCAATGACACGTTTCTAGGTAAAAATCCGACTGATTATGCTATGCAATGTCTAGCGGTGTGCGATGCGTGGACGATGTGTTCGTTCTGGCTGGCCAGGCTACTACGGTTCGAGCACTTGCATTGATAATGGCTTGCCCCACATACTGCTAGCACTAAAAGTACTATTTTTTTGTACCACTACGGCGCAGGTTTGCAATCTGTGAGTGCTTCTAGTTTAATGTTTTAAAGTTTTATGCATGAAAGCCATCGTCTTGCTGTACTCATTTTATGCCAATCTGCCACACAATGCTAATACACTCCATCATATAGCATCTTACATATATTGGTGATGTTCTTTCTTGTGTTCACTAGATGAAGGTTGGCCGAGGAGCAGCTGAAGAAATGAAAAAGATTGAGAACCGAATCTACGAAGTGGGGACCTCACCTGCCATACTCTGTAGGTGGATACTTGCAAACAGTAAACACCAGAGGTGTTCATTGGGTAGATCACGGTCTACTGGTAGATGGCGGGGTGTGTCTGAGGAGATATTCAGAAAAAACACTATAGTAGCACTGAAGAGTGGACCTGAGTCTGAAAAGGTGTGAGGTCCCCGCACTTATACAAAGAAACCAAATTACCAGACATTCTTTGAAGACAGTTAAATACATATGTAATGCGACAGAGCACAGAATTCAAACAGTTCCCAATTTTTATTGAACCGGCACAAAAGGTGTATTTGGACATAAAAGGTTGACCCAACACAGATCTCAGACACACAACAAAAACCTAAGGGCTCGATCAGTATCGCTCAGTTGTTATATATTATTTCATGAATATACCACATGATAAAATTAAATTAAGATATTAGTCGTTTACTATGGACGATGGTATGGTATAATAGTGCCAGACTAGGACATATGTCCCACTTAATGTCAATGTAACAGGTAGAAAGTAACTTGTCGAAAATGTACTAAAGTAAAAAAATACACACAAAAATTTTAAGTAAATGTAATGCGTTACTGTCCCTCTCTGCAAATAACCTACTAAAAAGCTCACCATTCATTCATTCAAGGTAGTTAAACACTTAGCATACTCCTAGCCATTCTGTGTGATTGGAGACACAACAATAGTATACATTGGCACAAAGAACATAGTTACTCTGCAATAAAAGTAATATGTTAGCAGGGAGAGTAATGCAAATGTCCCGCTGCCCTGTAGTCCATTACTACCAACATTGGACAATCAAAGGCATAAAACATTCCATTGGATTAGAGAATCTGCTTACACTACTACTCATAGGCACCGCAAGACTGCCCTTGTTGCAACCAATGATCTAAAGCAAATGGGAAACTATTGGAATATAATTGAAATATAATATATTGGAATATAATTGAGTAAATTACAAGTTACTCGGAAAAGTAAATGCTTATAACGCTGCTACTTGTAACTTCAGTCCCAATGCTGCTTGCCATTACCGAGCAGTAGGGTGGATTGTCCTAGGGTGGGTCACTGCCTAATGTGGGACACCTAAGCTCCAGAGGCTCTGGCTCCTCCCTAAACTAATGAATGTCAGTGGTAAAAGGAAACTATGGTAAGTTCAGGTAAGTTCAACTGTTCAACACTGCATTTCACTGTCCCACCTTATGCAACTGACTGTCCCACATTAGGTACAAAAAAAGGCAAAAAAAGGCCTACATTAGGGCAATCCACCCTATATTGTCTCAGGTATCGGTATTGACCAATCGGTTCACGTGCACATTTCAAGTTAAGTCGGAAAGCTCTTCCCACCAGCTGTTTCACTACTGAACTCGGACAGGAACACCAGCCATTTCACAGGTCGCGACATATTTTGCATGTGAGTGCATAGGCAACCAGTCACTGGTCACTTATTGTGTGTGTGGCTGTACTCTATGATCTATGTATCTATGCCTACCTAGTACTACTACCAGTAGTGTAGCAGAATTGTTATTACTGCTGCTGGTTTCATTAGCCCAGTTCACACTGCCCTTGAATTACGTGGGTACCTCTGGTAATTCACAATTACCCCCTGACGCCTGTGTTATTCTGTTACGCTTTCTGACAGGATAAGCAAAAGCCTCTATTTTGCTACATTATGCCACATGTGGCATAGTGTTTACTGTTTGGTGAGGATGCTGACCAATGTCCAAATTCTAATTCCATGTCTGTGTGTATCCACAAGCTGGAAATAAAGTGAGTCGGATTCTGTTGTAGATCCCAACTCTGGCTCGTCGAGGGACTGGGCGCGGCTGATCGGCATCCCGTTCTCCTTCACCTTTGAACTGAGAGACGACAAGCGCAATGGCACGCACGGGTTCCTGCTCCCGGAGGACCAGATTAAACCGGCCTGCCAGGAGGCGCACAGCGGAGCACTCTACATCATCGACTACGTCTACCACCAGTGGAGGGCGAGCCTGTCCAGCGCGGCCCATGCAGGCCCCTCTCAACTGGGCCTGGCCGGGCTTTTGGGCGTGGCTTTGCTTGCAGCTTTCTACTGATTAAACGTCTCAAATACTGTTTGGGTGTCCATTCCGGAAATTGTCTCACTATTCTTTATTGCGATGAACTCAATATTTTGCGATACATTTAGCAAATGTGTCTCATTACCTTTAGCCAGATTTACTTTACAATTAAACACTGTTTTATGCGGCACTAGAGCTATATTTATGGATTAATCAAGGATATATTTAGTCACCAAATAACTTGATAATTGCCTTCTTTTAATCCTTACATAATTTAGTCCAGAATAATTTGGGATAACATTTTTTAGGATTCTAAAGGATAAATGATCAGATTCATCATATGTAAACATTGATGATTGATAATGAATGGGCTTTGCTGTTATCGATGGCTCCAATTTCTTTGCAAAAATCAGTAATACTGGGCGGGCGCGCCCCCCGGACCATAGGCCGGGCAGAGCCACAAGTTCTAATCCCCTCTCTAACTTTTCTGCAATGACTCTTCATCCCAGTTTCCAATTTAATCCTGTCACACTCTCTTTCAATAAAGAACTAAACTAACAAAAAAAGTCAGTAATACTAGTTTTGTAATTTCTTTGCTAGGGAACCACATCGCATCTTGCTAGGGCTACATATAGGGGCCTGTGCATTTTGTGAAAGTTAAAAAAAATGGTGAAACAATCATAATAATAATAATAACATTGTTCTTTGTCAATGTTTTTTGCATAAAATGTATTCATCCCCTACCTTCATTGGCATCTATTTTGTATAATTTAAAAAAAAAAGTTTTTCCAGCCCATTTTTTTTCCAAGCTTTATTTATTGGGGTTGGTGGAAGCAGGTGGGGGGGCAGATACGTCAGTGGTGGGATTTGAACTACCGACTCACCGCGCCATTAAGGCATATGCATGCTTTCCAGTGCACTTCCTAACCGACTGAGCTACTGGGCAGCACACATTTTCTATACATTTTAATCTACATTAAAACATCGACATACATACATTGTGTGGCGAAATGCTCCTCAGCCCCTGTCAAATTCTAGAACACACATTGTGGCCTGTCATGGCTGTTATGATGCTAGCACATCATAGTAGTCAGAGGACATTCTGTGCTTCACAGCTTCATCTTCTTCTTCGTGTTGTTTAACGGCAGAGATGGCAAAAGTACCCAGATGTTCTACTTGAGTAAGAGTAAAATACATTACAACAAGTAAGAGTAAGTAATGAGTAAGACTACAAAGTACTGATCCAAATATCCGCTTGAGTAAAGTAAAGAGTTCAGGCTGAGTAAAAAGTACAGACTCTAAAACGTACTCAGAAGTATTTTTGAAAGTATAAAGTACAAAGTAGTAAAAATAAAATTGTATGTTTTTTCAATGTTAGTTTGACAATTACTAAATTAATAATAAATTAATAAATTACTAACAACCTAACCTAATTTATATCTCGGGACTAAATGAAAACCACTTATTAACTTAATAACTGGGCCTGTACTCGGTGCATCAGCGCCCGCTACTGACTCATATTATACATCTTATTCTACCCTGTCAATGTGCAAAAAAGAGAGAAAAAGTAACAAGCCTGTTTGGGTAAAATTAAGGAGTAGAAGTACAGATATGTTTGTTAAAAATGTACGCAGTACAAGTAAAAAGTAATCACAGAAAAAAAGGACTTCTAAAAGTACAGATACTTGAAAATGTTACTTAAGTACAGTACTCAAGTATTTGTACTTTGTTACTTGCCATCTCTGCGATCACAGGGTGTTCCCTGTTGGGGTGTACCTTGGTTTGCGGAGCAAAGGTGCTTTGTGATGTCATAATACATATCTGATGCCAGACACAGTCAATGGTGGGGGGCGGTGTAAAGCTGTATCATTTTGACACATAATAAAGAAAAAATATAACTGCAAGCAGTGATACGGGGCCAAGCAGATGGCGCGCACAAGATTTGCTTCAAGAGTTTTGTGAGGCTCGGTCCAGAGATACTATATACCAAGTTTCAGAGTGATTGCTCAAAATTTGAGAGAGGAGTAACATTTTAAGTGATTTGCACTAAATTATAAATGGCAGTGTATCTCTTCGGTGGGGATTGATGTCATGCAGTGTGTTGCATTCGGCTTCATCTAAGGAATCCAGATATAGCAGGTTTTTGAAAACCGGCCAGGCGGTTTGGAAGTTTCAGGCAGAAACGTATGTGAAATTATCTGCACATTTGGCCCATTGGTGGCGCTATAGAGTTAGGGCTGGAGACCTGGAAATTGCTGTGGGCAATGCTGACCCTGACTAGAATGAGTGTGTCATATTTCAGCATTTTCCTATATAGGGTTCTATGGGCTACCATAGAAATCCATTATTATTATTAGGTATGATGTCACACTGACATTGGCCAGCCAATGACAGAATGCCGGCAAGTTACACTCTAGCCACACTCTAAGTGACAAAATAATTTCTAATCATTAACTACTCTGTAATGGACGTGCAGTTGATTTTGGCATGACTT
>OMKY01117569.1:0-16118 GCA_900302395.1 Bregmaceros cantori | reverse complement strand
GGGTGGGAGGGAGGTGGGGGAGTGTGTGTGTGTCGACTGAGAGGGCAGGGTGTTGGGGGAGTGTGTGTGTCTGTGTGTCGACTGAGAGGGCAGGGTGCGGGGAAGAGTGTGTGTGTCTGTGTGTGCGTCGACTGAGAGGGCAGGGTGTTGGGGGAGTGTGTGTGTGTGTGTGTGCGTCGACTGAGAGGGCAGGGTGTTGGGGGAGTGTGTGTGTGTGTGTGTGTCGACTGAGAGGGCAGGGTGCGGGAAGTGTGTATGTGTGTGTGTGTGTGTGTGTGTCGACTGAGAGGGCAGGGTGTTGAGGGAGTGTGTGTGTGTGTGTCGACGGAGAGGGCAGGGTGCGGGGAGAGTGTGTGAGTGTGTCGACTTTCTCTGGACGTGACAGCAACAGATTCTTAGCTCCAGTCTCACTCGCTCCACAGACGACCCAGAACAAAGCCACCCTATATACATTCCACCGGGGTGATCTCACCCTCTCTCTGTGGGTGGGTAAAAGTTACAATAATGAGACAAAGTGACATCGTGATTTTAGGACAATACTGCCCAGGAATATGACAGTGAAGTTCAATAATGTCAATGTTCAATGTCTTTTCTCACTTAACATAGTTTTCACATTGACAACCTTTTGAATTGACTAGATTATTTAAATGTATACAAGTTAGAAGTATACAAATTTCCCCTGCTAAAAGTCAATGTCTTTTCTCTGTTTTAACATTGACAACCTTAATTTAACTTTGGTTTAACGAAATGTATACAAGTTAAATGGTTGTAGATATTTTTTCAATTAGGACTTCTTCTCAATTTCCTCTTTCCTCTTCTCTCTCGTCCTCTGTTAACCTCGGCACTGTGGTGCAGTGGTTAGCATTGTTGCCTCACAACTAAAGGTCCTTACATGTTCTCCCTGTGTCTGCGTGGGTTTCCTCCGGGCACTCCTGTTTCCCCCACCACCAAAAACATGTTCTAGTTAAACTGCTTCAGTCAGCCCCTGGCCAAGGTACTGGCTCAGAATCTGGAATTGGCCCCCGGGAGATGCACCGCGGCTGCCCACCGCTCCTCAGGGATGCGGAGAAAGAATTTCACTGTACATGTATGTATGTGTGACAAAATAAAAGTATCTATCTTAAAGGAGTTCTGTTAACAACTCTACTGTCCACAATGGATGGCTTAGAACAGGTCTAGCTCGTCTAGTCCTTCCTAATGTAGGACAGTCGGTTGTAGAATGTAGGACAGTGCAATGTAGTGTTGAACTTAATGTTAGACACATCACCATAGTTTGCCTTCACCATAGTTTCACTGACATTCATTAGTTTAGGGAGGAACCAGAGCCACTGCAGCTTAGATGTCCCACATTAGGACAAGAAGTTTGACAGTGCCCCGGGAATGTAGGGCAGATTAAATCGCAATCAAATCATCTTGCAACAACGATCTAGTCCTGTGCATGTCTAATTATACACATTATGTTATTGCACACGTGACTAAAATCACAACTTTAAAGGGGAAGGGACACCATTGTGTATGAAATCATAACTTCCCATGCCCACTATGAACACAGAAACCCTTTTAAAATAATAGTTTTAAATGGTCTACTATGACTCCCCATTCCCACTATGAACACAGAAAGAGGTTTATTTTGTCAGTTAGGCAGTACACTGGAAAGCACGCATATGCCTTAATGGCGCGGTGAGTCGGTGGTTCGAAGCCCACCACTGACGTATTTCCCGCATGTCTACCCCCCATCTTCACCTGTTTCCACTAACCCTAATAAATAAAGCTTGGAAAAAAACGGCCTGAATGGGCTGGAAAAAAAAATCCACAGAGGCGTCTATCAAACACAACGTCCATTGAAAAGTCTGATCACGGTGGAGGCGAAAGATCTCCGGAACCTCTCAGTAGAGGACACAGGAACAACAAATCTGTTGCTCTGAAAACTCAGAATCTCAAAATATATGTGCTGATCATGTGTGGCCACTCATACCAATGTGCATGGTAAAAGGGGCCATTTGCTTACCTTCATCTTAGCGAATGGCTGTTGACAGCTGCCGACGTACAGATAGCCCATGGTGGTGGGGAGAAGTCTGAACGACACGGATAGAGGAAGAGAGGCATCAGGAACCGTGGCCAACAGCTGGAGTAAATTTGGGTCACACCCAACACAATACACAAGGGCTACAAATAAGGTGAGACTGGTTCAGCACAGTCACGATTACTTTGATCCGATTAATCAGCCATTTTTACGGACTAATTGATTAATCAATTATGGTTTCTTTTAAAATCGGAAAAATATTTAACTTACATTAGTTAACATTCAAAAACTTTTGATGTCTTACTAAGATACTATTCATTATTAGAATGGAAGAGCAGCCCATGGACCGCTAGACAAATCTCTCAGGAAATCCCACAACAATCTAAGAAGCGGCTCCAAAAAGTTCCAAGCCAACTTCTCTACCAACCCAAAAAAAAAAAAAAAAAAAACATCACTCGGACAGAACTCTCTCACATTTGTCGGCCCAAAACTCAGAGTCTGCCACATACAGTTAAAACTATGAATCTTCTGAGCTTCGTTGAAGCCATCACACAGCTCCTGCCAAGAAAGTAAATATGCCAAAACTAAGCCCTAGTCGTCCCCGCCTAGAGTGTCCTAGACACGCATATGTGTCCTAGACACGCCCCCCGCGCTTTGCCCTGTGTCGCTTTTAATTATTAAAATGAAATGAAAAAAGGATGATATGCACTCCCTCATCACAGCACATCACAGTTCGAGGCATTGCAATTTTAAGAACAAAACATTGACGGCTTGTGACGAAATTTAAAAGACAACCGTAAAAAAAGTAATTGAGGGAATTTCTTGAATAAACCAGAGCGTTCTGGATGCACACCTCCAACTGTTGTTGCGTCCTCACGTCTCCGCGCTTGCCGTAATCCGATAAGCTAGGTTCCCACTTCCCAGTACTAGCCTATCATAATTATTTGTAACAACCGCCTCCATCTAGTCATCAAAGTGAAGCACAATGTGGTTGGAAATATGCCCTCCAGTGGTGGATGCTGTACAGCGCAGGAAAATGGGGGGGAAAGCTCAGCCAACCCAGTGGTCAAATCACTCACTGAAAACAGATTGAGAATGTTTTATTTGTATATAAAATAACTTTGAAACGTTATCACACATAGATGTTTAATGTATCATTAGCAATTAAGGGGGTAGAAGTATAGCAATTTGCTTCATCCTACTCCTTTTTGGACTTTTCTTGATTCCCTTGCGAGAATTTGTGAAACAACTGGGAATGCACTTTGTTCTGTCCCGGGAATGAATGGCACTGGGCATTTTGGGATGGATGTCGACATTTTGCATCTCTGATCCCATTCAGAACTTAGCATGCATAGTACGGCGGAGTGAACATGGAATGGAAAGTTGCTGTGCCAACTGGGCCAACTTCTCCCAGAGTCCGTTACCTCTCTCACTTCAATTCCACACACACTCGCACGCGTACACGATTCCTATCATTCATTGACTATAATACACTTGATTTCGCTCTCGTTCGATGTCGCTGCGATGTCGCTCGCAATGGAAATTAACAATAGACGTGACAGTCATCTTCGCTTCCTCAGTCAGCTCCTTGATCGTCACACCTACTGCGCTGTGATCGGACTGCCTGATTTAAATACTTGTCACGCCTCCACGTCGTTTGTCCCACCTACTGCACGGTGACTGGATGACAACATTTGATTGGCAACGCTTTTCGCAGTTTTTCGAATGCAGCTGCACCAGACCCAATTCAGCGTCTAGCGATGTGCAATTAATGGGTTGCTGGTCTATTTTGGGACTACAAAGATTCCACTCACCCTAGCCCGCCTTCTCGGATTATCTTTAGCCGGAAGTCCACAGAGTTGAGACTGGGCGGCTTCCACTTGAGGATGTTGTCACATCTCCCGGCCATGTATTTCTGGAAATATAGCAATCACATCAAATGTATTTAGCATATATATAACTATATATATCTAACTAGAAGCACTCAGAGAGTGCAAACCTGCACCAAAGCCATGGGGTTACATGTGCAGTAGACGCCATTATGTTACATATAGGCTACAGAAATGCACCAAAAGTAATTTACTTGTCACCAGTAGATAATAATGTTCGACATTATTAATAAAAATCATTATGAAGAAAACCATCAACATATTAGTGGATAAATGAATTATAACTTTGTTTCTGTTGGAGTATTTAACTTAATTGCAGTACGTTTTTTTGCCAACTTGAACAGAAATTGACATTTAAAGTTGACAAGGTAAATTTCTGTGTCACTGAATATTTAAGGGATTTTTTTGAAAGGCAAAATATCTAATTAGTCGACTAAACGTTCCAATAATCAGCAACTAATAAACTATTAAAATCGTTAGTTGCAGCCCTAGTGTGAATTATGCACCACACTCAGCGCAATGTCAGCTTACCCCGGGCGGCTGAAAGATGAGACCGTCAACCTCATGGCTGACCTGCGACGTGAAGTTTCCTTCCAGCAACTAAAATATAAAAGAAGTCAAACGTTTATCAGACACAAAACATTTGGCCAGCATTCAATCTTATTCTTTAACTAGAAGCACTCAGAGAGTGCAAACCTGCACCAAAATCGTAGTTTGTCCTGTTGTTCCGGTTGTCATTTTCAACACCAACAAAATTTCATCGAGATCCGTACATAACTGTTTCAGTTATCCTGGTGACAGACAGACAAACAGACAAGCCAACTCGACCGAAAACATAACCTGCTCTGGATATTGAACAAATGGCCCATTCTGGTGAAATTGTATTCAATGTAGGCTGTCCTGCTTGAAGGTTGTTTATTGTTGTTTGTGGATATTTGAATGGGCTTCCAAGTTCCAATGCATCTTCATCCCGAGTTTAGATCTTATACCCCAAGAATTATACTTGTGTGCCAGCTGCATGAGGATACAGGTTCAGGAAATCAGATTCTGACAATTGGGTTGAATTAATTAAGCCCTACCCATGCCTGGTCCCATGTGTGGACATGTGTGTGTCGTCGTGAGAATTGTCTTTCCTGATCATTGATGATGATGATCATTGAATATAGTTACATTTCAACAATTCATTTCTATTCACATAACAACGCGTTCCAGGTGAACAGACTAGGGAGGCCAAATTTGGTTAATGCAGCCATCATCCAGAAATCATGTATATGATTGTCATGAATATGATTCAGTACCATGCAAGGCAGAACATTTAACCTGCGTGACTTCATCTAAGGGTGTATTCACACCTGCCACCTTTAGTTTGGACTAAACCAAAAAAGTCTGTCCTGCAGACTTTTTGGGTTGGTCTGAAAAATTCTGGAGCGGACTATACACTCAAACCGAGACCGCTTCAGGGACGCGGACTTGGTCCCCTTCGAAGGAAATTCTATTGCGGTTCAGCGAATGTGTAAATAAAGCCGCACCAGGGTGCGAGGGACAAACGGCCTTTTACACGTAAACACACAGCGAGATCGCCGTCAAACCACCGTCAGCGGCTGCAACTCAACATGAAGCATCGACAAGGTGGAAAATACTCACCAAAATCCAGCGCAGCCGCTTTTTAACAGTTTAGCATTATTGTTCTATAATGAACCAAAATTAAATAAATCCATGGTCAGTTCGGACTAAAAAAAAAGTTAATGAAACTCTGCATTGTTATGAAAATATTGCATGCTTTGACTGAGAGACGACCTTGAAATACGGGTCATTATTGCCCTCTAGAGTCGTCAGGTGGTTAAAGCTTTCTGAGCAAACCGTGAATGTCATCAGTGTTACCTTGCGAGAGAGGTGTATGTCAAAGAAGGTCTTTTCCCGCACAGAGAAAGGCTCTCTGGCCTTGTCTATCTGTCCGTTTTTCATCTTCTCGTGCCGTGGAGAGATGATCTCTTTTTTGATACACAGCAACCGTCTGCTGAAATCACACTGGCCAACGGGCTGCCCCTGAAAGACAAATTGGATTGATTGGAAGTTGAAGGGCACATTTTATCAAGGTCGGCTGACCGATTTCAATTTATCCAATTCATGTTCTTTTCCTTTACTAAGGCGCTATGAAAACAAAGAATTTGCTACTGCTACTGCTACTGCTACTGCTACTGCTACTACCGCTACTACCTGCTTTCTAAGTACAACAAATTGGTCTCATTTAGTCGGAAGATTGGGATATCTGCTGGGAAATGTGAATGATTGCGTAGAACGATTAAGTACCCATTTATAAATCTTTGGTTCATTTTTGTACTCACGTTGAACTTGACGATGTCGTATATTAGATAGCGAGGGACTGGCTGGCCGTTGACTTTATCGATGATCATCTCCTGTGAAGCATAGCGGGAGAGAAGGTTTCAAGCAGCAAATGGTGTTGTTGACTGATCAGAACCTTGTTAGTCTCCGGTCTTATTGATGAATTAATAGTTGATTTCAGTCCACAAACCTAAGAATCTCATCAAACCCGCACCTTGTTTTATATATTCAAGGATAAAGAAGATCCCACAAAAAACAGACACATTGCATGTAAAAGCGTATAAAATGCATGTTGAACATTTGCCTATGTACAGAATAGTGAAATGCCTTCGAAAGTGAATTAAAAATAATGACATAAAGGCGAGTAGGAGATTACCGTACATCTCGTAAGGAACGCGATTTGCACTCACCCCATCGAGCAAGGTGTTGTCCAAGTGTATGGAGGTGTCCTTCCGGAAAGGGAACTCAAGGTTGGCGATGTGGAAGATTGTGTTGTCCCTGTCGATCATGTATACTGCGTCCTTGCCGTCAATAAGCATCATGTACCTAGAGGAAGAGATGACGACGTAGATTAGCATTACTAAGTAAGAACTAGGCCCTAGGTCCCTACTGCTGAAGGTGTATCCCCAAAAGCAAAGCTAACGATTTTTGGGGCAAATCCAGTTATGGACCAAAACTAAAATTTGGCCATCTTGAATTCAGCAATGTTGGAAGTGTTGGGCGCCCAAATCTAATTCACTTCATGAACCTACTCTAGAGTATAAACTGTCCGATTCAGGGACAAATTGATCCATTCGTTCAGAAGTTATTGACTCCATCTTCTGCTGCAGCAGACGTGGCGACGGCACAACGAAAACCATTACATCCCCGACGCTCCGTGTTTAAGGGATATAATTATGAGGTGACTTAAAGTCTTTTGCGCACACCTTAACTGCGTTACATTGCTCAATTATTTTGCGGGTTTCTGAAACACTTATGATTAAGACAGGTGATGCACATCTCATTCCGCTCAAATTGGAGCTTGACTCGTTTGAATTGTGACTACAGTAAGGCTCATGCAGAACATGCGCAAATGTGTTTTTAACTTCAGACATCTTCTGCATGAGCATTTCTTTAAAGGAATGACTTAAGCAGGCTTATGAATAGAGCCCTTCCCCCGACCTACCTATCCTTATTTTATCCTTTTATCTTATTATTTTATCTATTTTATCTACTCCATTTCATTTTATTTGCTTGTGTCCATTTACATTTTGTAATAATGTTTGCATTTTTCACTGCCTTGTCTGTCAAGCGCTCTGTGGCTCTTGCCTGAGAGGAGCGCTATATAAATAAAATTTACTTACTTATTTACGTTTTCCTCAAGCAAATGACTAGTCTCAAGTCATGCCTGCTTGAATTGGGACTGTACGAGCAATTGCTTATCAATGCTGGAATGTCCTACGGCGAATTGCTTTGTTATTGGTTCATTTATGGACTCTATTCTATGTTAGCACGTGAACAGCATCATTACCCCGGATCACCACAATGTGTAGGTTGCTACACAAAGAGCGTAGCAATAAATAGCATGGCTGACAAATACTGACAGACTCACCGTGTGCCATCTGCTTTCCAGCTGACCATATATGGTGGGTTCTGTTCTAGCATTCGAATGTTGGTCCTATTCATGGAGACAGGCTGAGCACCTGGGAACCCACTCCTGGACACACACACACACACACACACACACACACAAACATTTCAACTAAATGGCAACGTTATTCCTGACAATACAATCAATGATCATTCAAATGAAACTACAGGTGGATTAATTCCATTTCATCTCCTGAAGAAAGAATAAACCACCACTCAAAACATCAACAAATCTTTACTATACCTGCCACATGATTGCCATGCGACTGACCAAGATCATCAGGGCAGGTAAGTTGACAAGCAAATGACTCAAGCAGATAATGATTTTTTTTTTTGCAATTAAGTGCTGTCAATTCTGCCATTTAAAAAAAGATAATAGAAATATATGAAATAACATTTCAGCCAGATTGAAGATAGAAGAAAACTGATTGCACTGATCAAATCAACCAAACGTACTCCATCAATCGTTTTCATGATTCCATTAGAATTACATAACAACAATACATTCCCTTACTTAAAATAATAAGATAACAACTCACTTTTCCCACTCTGAGAATTCCTGAACTTTCCTCTGGACTTCTCCCAGCTTGGGCTGTGTGGTGATCTGCGTCACGCCTTTCACAGAAACACCTTCCAAAAACACTGCTCCCTATGGAGAAGTAGAGATAAACGGCAGAGAACAATTACCACTGAGCTGAATTATTAACAGGAATTTATACAGTGCACAATGAAATTGAGACGCCACCCATGTAGTGTGAACGCAAGCTTAGAGAAATATGTCCGGGAGATGTTATGTTCCCGACTTGATTGAAAATGACTGATTTGAAAATTTCCCATTGTGATGATCGTGGCTCCAAAAATCATGATTGCTGACTGTGATCGTGGCCTGCAGGCAGGTTTCAGCGGAGAACGCTGCCCACAGCCGCACCTTTTTTAAGATTGTGACGATGTCACGATTCCTCAAAAATATGTACAATGTCGAATTGTGACTGCCAAGAATCACGATTGACAATCAAATCGAAAATCGCCGACTCCCTTAGAATGGATCCTAGGGGTGCAACGGATCAAAAGACTCAGGGTTCGGATTGATCCTCGGATCAGGCTGACAGATCAGACTTTTCGGATCATCACAAAAAAATGATGAAATATATATAAATATATTTTAATATAATTCTAAATATATCAGACTTCACATGGATAATATGCACAAATGCAAAATAAAAGCAGCTTAACCAAAAAAAGTATGTATATATATATATATATATATATATATTCTATGATTATTATATATTTACAAATAAGGTAAAAATAAGAAGAAAATCGTTTTTTTAAATTGTATTTTTAATTGAACATGCATATGCTGCCATTTTTATTTACTCTTTTACACACACACACACACACCTACGCAGTGTAGGTGTGTGTAAGGTACACACACACACACACACAAAACACACAAATTGCTCCGTGCAGATGACACAAAAGCGAAATTAAGACCGTCTTTCCTTCCCTCCCTCAATAACAACTTATGTTTTGTTTTGCCAAGCACGCCGTTGTTTTAACAAACGCCGTTGTTCCAACAAACGCAGTTGTTCCAACAAACGCAGTTGTTCCCGGGCGCGTTTGGAAACGGATCGTTTATGTTCTGTTCAGTTAAACAAAATATTCAGTCCAGTAGAAGGCTGCGGCTTTTAGGCTGGTGCGGCTTATATAAACACTTTTCCATGTTTTCTCAAAAAATGACGCGGGTGCGGCTTTTAGAGAGGTGCGCTCAATGGTCCGGAAAATATGTTAGTTCTCACCATCTTCAACTTCTCTTTCCTTCGCCTTCCATGCGCTGATCCAGATGAGCTGGGGCCTTGGTCAATGGCGTTCCCGTCATCATCTACCTCCCCGTTTGCTTCGTCTTCATCATCTTCAAAGCACCAGTCAGGCAGCTTGGGTGCGGGCGGCGTGTCGGCAACGTCTCCGTACAGCCGAAACAGCTCCTTGAGGTAGTCTCCTTTGTAGATGCCCGGAGCGCGAGCTTGACTGAATGCCGCCACGGCAGCCTCCACACTGGCAGGGAAATACAGTAAATTAGAGAGTGGAGTTTGTTGGGAAGTGGACTTTTTTTTCATTTTTTATTTAGGGCCCAAGCGCCATTTTTTTTCTTTATTGAGAGAGATAGTGACAGGATTAAATGGGAAACTGGGATGAAGAGTCGGGTGGACACATTGCAGAAAAGCCGGAGACTGTATGCGAACTGGCAGCGATGCTGGGCCTGTGCCATGTGCTCTCTAACCACTCTGCCACTGCGCGCCCCAATGATTTAAGTATTTATGATACAACTGCATGTTAAGAAACTATGCTAAGTTTTGGAAACCATGACGACTGCCAACTGGGGTCACCAATCTCAGTTGTGAGCCCCGCATACAGAAACAAAAAAGAACCAACTTTTTAGGTAGTGTTATTTGGGGTGGATGTGGCTCAGTTGGTAAGTCGACATTTCCAATATCCAACAAGTTGAAGATTGAAACCCAAATTGCTCTCAATGATGCTTTAATTACTTATAATCCAATATCCATCAGCCTAAGAGATAATTAGTAACTCCAACTCCTTCTATGGAAAAATAATCAAATCTAAAAAGTCCTGATAACTTAAGTCAGCCTGTGATTAGATATACACACACACATACATATATATATATATCTCAAGTTAAGTATCAGAATCACGTTTATACCCGCCGTCAATGATACAAGTTCACACACTAGGAATTTTTCTCAGTGTATGGTGCAAGACACAATGCAGGAGGAAATGTTGACACCAACTGCAGCATGCATTTTTGTCTGTCTGAAAATAAGCGTGCTGGAACTTTGTGATTTTACTAAATTCAGGAGGAGCAATTACTAACTGAAGGCAAGGAACAGATATTTGTGACAGTCTCCCTTTCAAATTAATATCAGGTTAAAACACCCTACACGTTTTCAACGTTGAGTCCAACAAGCCTTACCTCCAGTCCATCTTCTCCACTAGGTAGGCACATATGAGGAAGCCCGTCCTGTTGAAGCCGTGCGTACAGTGGACCCCTGGTGAATGGACAATGACAGTATTGTTCCTAGACTGTTGTGATTTACATTTGCAATATATTCAATTGTGTCAATGCAATTGTTTCAATAGTATTGATTTAAGAGGAGTATTTAAATATTTCAAAATAAATTAATAAATTAATTTCTTCATCACAGAAATTCACTCTATATACTGTAACAGTTCACAACACTTCGCACCTTGAAAATAACAATATATACTTGGAAAAGTTAAATGTATTTCAAACTATTCTCCTAGATGATTTCTGCTACACAACTTGGAAGATGCATTTAAATAAAGTACCTTATTTGACCAAGATTTTTTTTATTAGTTTCTTTAGCAAAATTATATGAAATGTTATAATTTTTGTATAAAATAGCCTGCCAATGATGCCAGTTTAACAAATAATCATGTCTTTACAAAAGCAGTTAGGCAGAGCTACAATTAAGTAAAATGTCAATAGTACATTTATTCCGTACACATAATCCACAAGGAATTCAAGATATCTTTCTTACCAATTAGTTGATCAGGGTTTTTATCCATGAAGTTTTCACAAATATTGATGAACATCTGTGTAGTGTCCCTTGAGGGACACTCGCCATGGCTGCAAACAAAGGCACACAATCATTTCTCCCTCAGAGTCAAATTCAATTATAGAAAACTAATAATAGGAATAGTTAAAAAGTTAAAATAAAAAATCAAGACTGTACACTAACAGGTATATGTCAAACAATATAGACATATCAATAAAGATATTTTTTAAAATGTTTTAATTTTTAGCACAGATTGTTTTTCCAACTATTTGGACAAACCGACAACAATCAATAAAAGCACATCTAGGTTCCTTCCTAGTCCTTACCCTTTGCACTGGAGTTTCACGTATTTGATGCCCTCTTTTTCGATGTCAGCGCGGTCATAAAAGCGTGATGTGTTGGTCAAATCCACCAGCAATCCCATCTTGACCTACAAAAAGAGTGAATCGGGTCCTTCAATAAAGTCAATTACGTATTATTACCTGCGCCGAGCAGGTTATGTTTTCGGTGGCGTTGGTTTGTCAGTGTGCAGGTTAACTGAAAAAGTTATGCAGAGATCTTGATGAAATTTTGTACAGTTGTTGGAAATGACACACGGAACAAATTATTAAACTTTGGTGCATTTCTGTAGCCTATACGTAACATAATAGCGTCTAGTTTGATCACTGAGCACAAAATGCAGCTTAGATAGTGTAGCGGTTGGTGAAAGAGACGCGAAGTGATGAGCCAAGCCGCGTGAAGGACGAGGGTGGCAACATCAGAGGAGTGAAGGAAGTGTGCGAAAGTACATGGATAGGCTGCTTAATGTGGAGAACTTCTAGGATGGAGACGTTTGAAGTGACAAGTTGGAGGGCGAATACTGACCAATTATGGCAACAGAAGTGGTGAAAGCCATGAAGGAAGGAAAGCCAGCTGGAACTTCCGGGGTTGTGGCGGAGATATTAACTCACACGCTCCCAAATTACGTGGAGCCCTCGTTCCCAATGACGTGTTTTGATATGTTTTTTTGCTACTCCACGTTCAATCAACTTAAGTGTGCACGCGGACATATTTGGGAATCCAGTGGTTTCGCTCCCAAATGACGTGGTTGACTTGTTTTCCTTGAGACACCCGTTCCCAGTGACATGCTTTTTCATGCCACTCAGCTTTCAATCAAATGTTGCGTAAATATGTGTTTACATGATTTGATGAAAGACTTTTTGATGAAAGATTCTCCCATAAAACGTACAAATAAGCTATGTAAAATGTGTGTATGTATTACATACGGTTGATTTTGGCATGGTGAATTTGTCGTAGAATAACAAACTATGCCATTATTGGCCGATAATATTTGGGCCCCAAAAATGTCATGCATCGCCAAAATTATATTTTTATTTTTTTTAAGTTGTGTAGTTGCACTTGTGAAATTGGCTTCTGTGAGTGTAACTACTTACCACGAGGAAGTGATAAAGGACAATTTAGTTCAAATTAGTCTCATCTATCTAACAGACATGAATTGTAATTTCAGTATTTTATTAATCACTGATCATCTTTCTTGTTGTTGAATAAAACAATTTAAGAACATTCCAACAAGGGATTGGAGCAAGCTTACCTTGAGACTCTTTAGGTAGCAAAACAGCATTTCTGGATGAAACCGCGACTCCTCTTCCACTTTGTCATCGTACCTGGGCCCCAGCATTGTTTTCATTGGCAGGAACTTCCCTGAAATATGCATTAGATGTAAAGAGGAATTAAACATACACACATCAGGTCCAGGTCCAGGATTAGGCCTTTCCACTAGAAGCACTAGCCACTTCACAGGTCGTGCTGCAGTGTGAATGTGAATGGTAGTCCATAGGCCCCTAGACTAGACTCTGGTCACAGAGTGCATTGCATGGCCATCTTAATACTTAATGATCGCATGGCCTTAATGATGTACATTTATCTATGCAGCATTCTAGGATTGCAATTATCTAGGGCTGCAACCAACAATTATTTTGATCATCGATTAATCGCCCATGTGACAATTAATAGTTTCATTTTTCAATTAAAATCGGATCAATTATTAGCGTGAATTATGAAAACTTTTTCCCTGTTTCACAGGGAGTACTACCTCTATTCAATGCTAGCATTTCCATTTGTTTTTATTAGCATGGAAGTGCCTACTCGTTTGTGCTAAATTCTAGCATATTGGGTTTTTACCCAATATGCTTTGGGTTGGGCAATATTAAAGTTTTCATTCCTTCATAGTTCATTCCGTTTAAATATGCTATATGCTAATGCCTTCCAATAATAAAATTCACCAAAAGCCTTTATAATTTCTTCATAATTGAATTGTTCTTATACAGTAGTGCACACATAGGACTGGTTGAGAACTGTATGGACAAATGCAATGTAGCAATTAAAACATTTTTTGACTTCATGTAGCAATTTAAAGGTTCAACGGTTCTAGAAACAATTTGCCCAACAATTGGAGTGAACCTGCAGAAGAAGGAAAGAAAGGTTGAAGGATACATAGGGATGGGGCAGGAGTCTGGGTACCAACAGAAGTAGTACACATCGCTTTACTCAAAATGATTTTTTTTTTCAATAGCCCATTTTCTATATAATTGTTGCGATAATAACAGTTATGGCTGCAACAATTATTTTAATAGTCGATTAGTTGACTATATATTTTTACTTTTTAAAAATTCCCCAAATATTCACAGAGACACAGGAATAATCAACTTGAAATCTATTCAATTTTGGTTCACATTAGCAAACAGATGAACAATTACGTTAATTACTTGGACACAAACACAATACAATTAATTTATGTGCTTATGCTTTCTTCATATTCATATATTTGTATCAATAATTTGTAATGATTATAATATATTAATATTTTGGATTTTCAGAAAGTATCAAGCGATATCACATTTGTGTAGATCAAAAAAACTGGTGACAATAACAATCGAACTCCTTGGCGATTAATTGATTACTGCGTTTAATTTCATAATCAATTAGTCATCAATTAAATCGACTAATCGTTGCACCCCTAATAACAATGAGCTGAAACAGGGTATCTGTAACATACATGAATATCTTGTATCAAATCAGAGCAGGCATTGCACTGTAAGTAAATACACTGTGCACATTATACATGTGCAAAGTTGGAAACCGATATCTGTAATAGTGACAGAAGGCGCTTCTGATATCTCTGCAAAACGCAACAGGCTGGCCAGTATGATAACACTTTGGGCAGATATCTTCTGAATAGAATACATTTCATATTGCATGGACGCATGCAGTGTAAACGCACAAGCTTAGTTAGTATACAGCCAGTGACCTCTGAAACAATACACACACACACACACACATCACAAGTTAAGGAACAAAAGATCAAAATTCCTAAAAAATAAAAATAAAAACACACAAAAACAAAAAACGTCAAGTGCCAAGTCTTATAGTCAAGTTCAATTCAAATAGTTATAAGCTTAACTAGTTATATTTAAAATAAAGATTGAATCATGAACAAAGGCTCAAGACTTTATATAGATATATTTAAAATAGCTCGATTTAAACTTAAGATTGATTCATGGACAACTGACCGCGTGCGATCAACACATTCAACTGATCAGCACCAGTCAGTGTCATCTTCTAAAACAGATAAAGTGGATCATACAATAAAAACAATGGCACAGTGTATACGATATGATGGTAAAGCCAACGTGTGCGTTTGTTTGGACACGTGACCGCCTCCACCGCGGCTAACGGCTACATGCTAGTGGGGCACAGCATAAACCAGGAGTCAATAACAACAGTATCACTAATAAACACGTCTATCCTACTTTCAATGTGTCCAATCACCTGAAATGTGCACTCCTGTGACCACTTCGTTTTTACCATCCTGACAGGATCGTACGACCAGCGTTACGAAATGAGAAGGGGATAATCCGCAGAGGCACTCACCTGCCACAGGATTTCCTCTGCGGGGACAGTTCATCCACCGGGGAGGGGCCCCGGTGTGAGACATTTCGCAGGCAGCAGGAATAAAAGTGGAGATGGATGGTCCTGACGTCGATGGGTGGGGGATATCGACGCCGTCACCCCCCGGCGTGGTATCGGGTCGAAGCGAGGTTGTCTGGCAGCGTAGCTGTCAGGCGAGCACCGCGGACTAGGGCCTAGCGTGGGTGCGCATGTCCGCGGCGGGGACGCCGATGATAGAATTGTTGCTTTCTCGAGTCTGGATGACACTCTCCTCCGTTGTGGTACCCGGGGAAGTCAGAAGATGGGGGGTGTAGCTAAGTCGCATCGTTCGTATGGACTGCCATGTATTGCAGTGCAGTGATGTTAGCTAGTTGCTAGCCAACAGTCAGGATGCAAGCCGATTGGCTGGGCTAGCCACTTCTTCGCTCTTCATTTAGAGAAGTGGTCCATGTTAAAACGGAGCATGACTTTACTGCCACCTAGAGGACGGGAAGCCGTACAGATTATTGCCATCCATAATATGCAGTCTATGTTGCCTAACCAGGGTAATTTAATTTGCACATAATCTTCCAAGGATACATATGTTTGTGTAAGTATTTCATTGCCTTTAGAAAGTCCAGAGATAGCATTGGTTTAGAGATGCCTGTATTAATTTTATAATTTACATATTTTTATTCCCTTTTTTTTGGG
>OMKY01117565.1:0-19323 GCA_900302395.1 Bregmaceros cantori | reverse complement strand
TTGGATACTTGACTTGGTAAGTCACTCATGGTACTGGTCCAGTGTGGGAGTGTGGGATTAATAGCATCCAGTACTACTGGATGCTATTAATCCCACACTCCCACAATGCAATTCTTTGAATTGTGTGTGCAATTACTTGCAGCAACCCCGAATGGTCCCAGACACAGCCACAGCGTAGTATGTATTAATTCTTAATGTTATGTAAGTGTTAATGCCTGTTTTGAATGCATTTTTTGGCTGCTCTTACATGCACTAAAAATCTACAATGTCGTGACTGTATTTTGGAGGGGCTGTAGTTCGGTTGGTAGAGCGGCTGTCCCAATGACTGGATGGTTGAAAACCAAAAGGTTGGTGGTTCGAATCCCGCCTCACAACAGTGTCCATGCCAAAGTGTCCTTGAGCAAGACACTGAACCCCAAATTGCTTCCAATGGGTCGTGCCGAGCGCCTTGTATGGCAGCAGCCGCCATTGGGGTGTGAATGTGTGATTGAGAGGTCACTGTAAAGCGCTTTGAGTACTACTATGTGGTAGAAACAGCTCTATATGAATGGACATCTTTCTTTCTTTCGCTGATAGGGTTTATCTAAGGTCAAGTGAAGGACAGACAAAAGGACGCGACACAGTTTTGAGGTCTGTGTTAAAACCAGGGCTTTGAACCAATATTTTTTCCCAAACGTTTTGTTCCGAACAGCAACAGAATTATAACTTTTCCTGTTATGAGTTCCACCAATAAATTAACGTTCCTGAACCGGTTATAACAAAAAAATATTGTTCCTGGAACGGTTAATTTAATTCCTGTCAGATGTTTAATGCTATGTAATTGTGGCGAACCCTCAGCGACTCGCTACAGAGGCCCGCTGGTAGCGTTCTACAGCTGAGGTCTCGTTGCCTGTTGGGGCGAACCCTCAACGACACGCTGCAGAGAGTCCCACAACGATTCGTACTTCACTGCTGCATCGTAGATTTTATAAATAATCTTGTTTTATTTTTGAAGTTATCCCCAAGTGCACTCCTTTGAGGAACGGAATAGAAACCGGTATTAACCGGTTACCGTTATTTTTAAATAAGTGTTCCTGTTCCGGAACATAAAAAATAATAACGTTTCCGGTTTCGTTTCTGTTCCTTGGAAAATACAAAAAGTTCCCGGTTTTCGTTTTCGTTCCTTGAACCGGTTCAAAGCCCTGGTTAAAACCAAAAGGCCAAGCCGAAAGGTGCATTATTTGGTCATGCGAGGGAACAAGGGTATGTGACACTGTGCACATGTCTCACCCAAGTCTCGATTAGTCAAGCCATGTTGAGCTTGATGGCCCCACCGCAATTTCTCTTTTAGATTTCACCAACGCTGTAAATTTTGACGGCTCGCAAATGCTGTTATACACTCATTTCAATCGCTGCCAGTGAATCACGCCTTGCTACCCTGCCTGCCACTTTTGCCCACAACCCCCATCAGTCAAAGTCAGCCCGCATATCATACATTGTGATTTTCCTCAAAATTAAATTGCATTGTACTCCCCGAGGTGTGAGGGTAGTGGCGGTGGGGGTCTCGTGTTGGCAGCCTACAAAGACAAAATACAAATGTCATTTTTGATTCCATTATCTGATTGACGAAAACGACTATGCTATGTAGCTAGTTGGTTAGGTTAGGTTTTTATTTAACTTATATGGACATCACATTGGACAAACCAGATGCACTGCATCGAGTGTTTGTAGCAAGAGTGCTCATTTTCAACACCTGTCCACAGGAGGCACTATCAGTTAGAATCCAAGAGTGGGAACGTTATAGACAAATATACAGGTACAAGGAATTCAAATATAAACTAGCTTCAATTACATAAAATCAATCAATACTAAAGAAAATACAAATATGCACCATTATTGATAAACATTTTTTTAAGAACCCAAACATGATCCTTCAAGGCATTAGGACAGAACTATTGTCTAGCATGTGTACAGCATATTCCAGTCCTCTCTTAAATACATTTCCATCCGTCTCTAGTTTTAGCTAGAGTCAAACTTACGAGGCAGTTTCGGAAATAGCCTATAATTTCCAAGTTTTGTGGTCAACTAAAATGTGACATAACTGTGTCAGAAAAACAATATACGCGATATGCATTTTTTTTTCCAGTAAAAGTGGGAAATGTCTGGAATAATTTGGACGACAATGTCAATTTTGAAGGCCCAGTGAGAACTCCTAATTGTACACCCATGCTACATATATTCACTGCTTAATTTGTCAAGTGGGAGGTCTCGTAGCCCAGAGGATCTAATGGTTTTGTTTGCGCCACCATGGCAGATACTTCGTTTTTACACAATAACTTTTCAGCATATGAATGGATTTGTCCCAGATTCTGTATGTTTATACTCAATGGTAAGTTAATGAACTGAATATATTTTGGAGTCTGACATTTTCAAAATGTCTAAATTCAACATGTCCCATTTTTGTTTGTCTCATAACTTCTGACCGTGTGGATGGATAAAGAATGAAAAACGGCACTTGCGTCCAAAAAATGAAATTGATGATTAAAGAGCTAAGCAAAAAATAAGCAATACAAGGTGTTTGTTATGAAATTCAGCTGTTAACATGTGCAAGTAAGAGTATTATCCCAAAAGAGCTCGATCACTTAATCAGGCGAGACATTTATTGTTGAGTATTTTTTGTTGTTGTCGATTAAACACGATTGATCGCTTTCGCTTATTTCCAGCCGGTGCTCTCTCTGTAGCACATGACAGAACATTCTGTTCTCCCATGATTGGCCAGTATGGGCACATTGCTTCTGCATAATGGGCTTCATGAAGTCATTCAAACAAAGACAGTCGCTAAGCAGTGAGCAAGCTGCTACGGCATTTTATTGTGTGTGTGTGTGTGTGTGTATTTTCCCAATAACATGGCGCCTTTTTGACCGCAAGTCGAATGGCCTTAACAAGTAGATTATCTATCTGGGCTTGTTTACGACTGGTCGATAACGCTCAAGATTAATTCACCTGTCTTTCTCGCGCTCTCTCTCTCCCTCTCTCTCCTGCTGGCCCTGGAGTATAGGAAAGTGTTTGATGCCGTCGTGCTTGTGTTTCTTTCCTCCCTGCCACCAGAGTCTCAGCTGGAAGTTGTGTGAAGCTTTTTAAATTATTCAGTCCAGTGTATACGGCAGCCTCCTGCCGCTCATTTATGTGTTTTAGTGCAGCTGTATCGACGGCGGCAGTGCATTGTGCGAAGCACAAGTGTCCCGACTGATGAGGAACGCCGAACTTTGAGTTGGCCGGGGTCTATGATGGAGTCTGAGTTGGACCATAATTGGATGTGGTGTTTATGTTTTTTTTTCCTTCTTTCCTTTTACCTTGCTGTAACTGCTGTTGAGATTGGAAGCTTCAATTGTCGTCATGGCCAGTAAACAACAGCTAAATTAAATCTTTATTTCTAAACATATTGTGAAAACTCAGAGTAGATTTGAGCTTTTTCTCGGGCCGGGGTCTGTCTGTTCAGAGGCGAAACCAACTTCTGTGTTTAACGATGACAAATGCATCCCAAACCATTGGTTTATTGTCAAGGAAGTATTTGATTTGATTTTCTGTGCGGCGATAGTGCCGCATCTCCCTCCATCACTGTGCAGCATTGATATGGGCTGCATGTAATTTCTAGTCTGTTTAGAAATGATGGGGTGGAATTTTGACAATATTGAATCTTATATTAAATCCTTTCCAGACTGGAATATACAGTACATAAGGAAATACGGAAAGGGGCGTCTAGAATGAGTCTCCAAACTCCTCACGCCAACAAAAGGTTGGGTGCACCCAGAAAGTGTGATGAATGAAACCCTGCCTAAATATTCATTCTGCTCCACCATCAACACAGCATGGGGGCGTGTTGGGCAGCGCCAGCTTGTGCTCAACAACTGTTGCAGGAGTGGGCGACATGTCACAAATGTGTTCAGCTTGGTGGGTACACACACCACAACTAAGTGATTCATGGGCAACCAAAACTGAACAATTTTGAGGGAACACAGACACACGCAGACACATTGTAGCATGTTTAGCGCAGGTAAAACCTCCGCTCTGTCCGGTCTGCGGTTTGGTTTCGCAGTGTGCACGTCGGGTGTAAATAACTTTTGAACGCGTGGCCCGATTTTCACCATTCAACAAGATTTGAGGAGCTAAAAATCTGATTTTTGTGGATGTTGCATCACAAGGCCGCTAAGTTTATTGATGTGGTAGGTCTTTCTAATTTTTTTTTTCTATTCTAAACTCAAACTTTATTTATTTGTTTAGCACTTTTCATGCAGAGCAACACAACGCTGCTACTGATGCGGCGGGCAACCGCAGTCGTTCGTTCGGTCTTCTAATCGAATTGCCGGTGCTGACACCCAGGGGGAAGGAACGTTGCAGTTCCGATGCATTGCGGTAGATGAACGGAGTGGAGACACCCCGAAATGGGGGGTGCCGCCCCTCTAAGTTTTCCCAAAAACGTAGCACAAATTTAAATCTGTGTGTGTGGGTGTAAACCTGTGTGAGGCTCGCAGGCATGCAGCACATGAGCAAGCCGGTCGTCAAGCCTAGTTCTCCCGCAGCGCATCGACTGGAAGCTTTTCCATTTTCAATTAAGCAAACTAAAGCTTTAGCGATTGAGAACAAAAAAAAACACCTCCAACGCACGTTTCGGTAAATTAGGCCGAGTTCATTCGCAGACACGGTCAAAGAGAAGCAATCACAGAGAGACAAAGAGAGCATGTGGAAGGTGGGCCGAGGGCATTCCAGGCAGTACAGTGCACTTTGTCATGTTTAGCTCTCAAAGAGTTGCACCTGCCAAGAATTGGGCTCTTAACAAATACTGCCAAATAGGACAACTGAAAAAGCATGAAGGGGCCTCACCATTTTACCATATTCTGAGGATGTAAGTATGCTCACACTGAGACGGTTGGTTAATCAAATTATTATGTTCTTTTTAAAGACGGAAATAAGATTTTTTCTAAATACCTCGGCAGTTTCGATCACAAGGCTGCCATCTTCATCCTGGACTGGCGTCATGCGACACCGCCACTATATCGCTTCCTTGTGCGCATGGTCTGGCCGGCGTTCCCGCCAACACGTCTCCGCCTACCGTGTGGTTTGGTTAAGTTTGACGTGTGGCAATGATGCAAAGGTTCTTGGTTTCTCGGTTTTGATGAAAATAATCTATCATTATTTGTAGGTACACAAACAGATCATTAGAACCCGTGTAAAAATTTTTTTAAAAAAACCCTGCTCATTCTTCCTTCATTGTGGAGGATTTTAAGGTTCAGACGTTCTTTAAAATAATTGGCCTTGCTGCTGGAAAATCCACACACTGTCCAGAAACATATGCCAACATATCTGTCTAAGAAGTCTATTAGAATATACTAGCTTGGGAAGCCTCTGCATTTCGAAAATAATTTTGCCGTATCATTTACCGTGACGTAAAGTGCAAATCCCAAAAAACCGGTCCGCTTATTTTGTTAGGGTCCTTTGTACTAAAATAAGCGGATCGCTTTGCGATTCAGACTTTACATCAACATAAATAATACACCACAAATAATAAACAATGATCCAATCTAACACCAGCCGATGAATTGCGACAGATGATCGGAATGGAGCTATTTTGGAATGGTGCGTGCCCCCACCAGTTTGAGGGTGATAGTTCATGTTAACTGAGGCACATCATCCTTAACAAAGGGGAACGGGAACTAATTATCTTTCCTAAAAGGTTATGGAAATTAATCAATGTATTACATCAATTTAAATCATGTCTTTTGTTTTTAAATTAATTGTTATTGAAATACATGTACTTGTTGTTGTTATAAGAACATTCATACACACAATGCTGCTTTTACTATTATCCGAACTGAACGTCACCAGTGCATTGAGAGCATCCTCCTCACAAACTCTGTTGTCATGGCAACTTGGTCATGTGGTCACGGGTACCTGGCCTAGTAGGGCAATAGCGTCTCAGTTCAGTGCACTCCGCCCCAACCCACACCTCTTACTTTTCTGCCACCAAGATCCGGCGACTTTCCGTGACAAGTGACAGCAGGATAGAACAGGTGGAGCTGCCAAGTGGTGTGCTTTATTTTAGTCACAGTCTGATAATGAACAGCATAACATGGACCTCACCACCTCAGGACTCTCGGTTACACGCCTCCATTTCGACATTCCGATGTTTCTTCTCTCCGACAGCTTTATTTAGAAGTTCCGCGGTTACGACATGGGAAATTTGCTGCCCCGACACAGAAGCACAGCTGTTCCGACATGAACCCTAACCCTAACCTTAACCAGTGGGGAGTGGAGAGAGTTCGGCGATTTACCGGTGGGCTGCTGTGGCGGCAGAGGAGGAGTGGAGAGAAGCGAACCCCAACCCTAATCCTAACCTTAACCCTAACCTTAATCAGTGGGGAGTGGAGAGAGGCCGACGCTGTGCTGCTACTGATGCGGCGGGCTACGGCGGTCGTTCGTTCGCCAGTGCTGACACCCAGTGGGAAGGAATCTTGCAGTTCCGATGCATTGCGGTAGATGATCGGAGTGAAGACACCCTGAAATGGGGGGTGCCGCCCAGGACTCTCAGCAGGCTTTCTACTTGAATTAGGCTGATTAGGGATCATATAATTTACTTACGACCGAAACCATGAAATCAAGGAGCTAGGCGATCGAATCGACGATCGTTTCGACTCCCTCCTCCTTCGGGAAGTTTGAATCCGAAAGTCAACAGAACCTATGCACTACGCATGAGATACTGCGTAGACACCTGCCGCAATGTGCTTAACCCAATGACTGTCCTCACAACACCGGCTCGAACGCCTCGAGCGAGCCACGCCCCTCCCCCCTCCACTTAAGGGAACAGAACTGTCCCCGCTGCGCACATGATGCGCCTTATATGAACCCTAATCAACGAGGGGGGATTCGCCGACAGCCAGCTGTAATCTAGCAATCTGCTAATCCTGTGTATATCCATCTTTTCACGACCCATGTAACATTTTGCAATGAATGCCATCTCTTTTTCTTAAATGAATATAAATATTGAATTTCAGATCTGATTTTACAGAAATGTTTGAGTGCAGAGTTGGTGCCAATCTCTTGGTAGTGTTTTTTTTTACCTAAACTAAATAAATAAATTACAAATATCTTTACCTTATGCTACATAGATCTTTCACGGGGGGGCGCCCATCATTCCGAAATAACTCTGTTCCAATAAAGTTTGAATAAAAAAAAAACAAGCCGCTTATTTTGTTGGGGTTAGGTTAGGGACTCTTAACAAAATAAGCAGATTGTTTTTTTGTTTTTTTATTCACACTTCATGCCAAAAACTAGTTTCAAAATGCAGCGTGCAACCATCTTATGCATGTGTGGAGAATTGACGGCGTGTGTCATTTTACTCTGTCATGATATATGTTCCATCTCTTTTTTTTCTCTTTTTTTTAATGTTTTTTCCAGCCCATTCAGACTGTTTTTTTTTCCAAGCTCCATTTATGAGGGTCAGCGGAAACAGGTGAAGATGGGGGGCAGACATGCGGGAAATACGTCGGCGGCGAGACTCGAACCACCGACTCACCGCGCCATCGAGGCATATGTGTGCTTTCCAGCGCTCTGCCCAACCAACTGAGCTACTGGGCAGCACCCATCTCTTAAGACTATTGCTAACCCCACCTCCTTCTAGTACAGCGCTGTCCAGACTATATGCCCAGCCACCCATAAGCAGCAACGCATGGCCCGGGTAGAGTAACATTGAGAGACATTGATAGAATATGACGGCCTAACTCGACTGTGAGAGCAAGAGAAAGGAACAGGGAGTCGGAAGACAGGTGGGCAGACAGGCTGAATCGATCCAATTTATTATTCATCACTTCCCTATTTAAGACCGATCATGTACTGTATCCAACATAAACATCACGTTTGATGCAGTGCCCTCCAATTATAGAATCGAGCCGACTCACTCATCTGTGATTTATCAAGGGCAGGGATTTAGACTTGGTCATTGTTTCCACCGCTGATATGTTTTGTGAGACAAGTTGGTTTTCAGAACAGGGGCCTGTACCATCAACGAGGCTTGAAAAATTGGAGCTTAGCTTGAGCAGGTGAGGCTTGATTAAGCGCAATCGTGTGTACATGCGAAAACAAGTACCATCAACCAGCCTTAGTCAATTGTTAAATTTAAGCAACAGACATCAGGATAAAAAATTATGATGGATTTTAACGCCTGAGTCTGTGAGGATGTTGTACATTGGATTACAAATCTTTTACGGCCATAGAGTGAAATGAGTAGTCTCGTCTGTCGCAGATAAGCATGATCCCAGTAACCAGACTCTTCCTAAGCTTGCTCGGGAGCAGGATAGACTCAGTGCACCTGTTGCCACGGTGGTTGGCGCTAGCCCCGTTGATGGTAGCTGATTGAGGCACCAAAGCGTTGATTAAGCCAGGATTTGAGCTAAGCTCCTTTGATGGTACAGGCCTCATTTGGCCTCACCTCCACTGATAAACAAAGAAAGCAGGTGATAATGAGCCAACTAGGAGTTGGTCACTGTAGACCACTAGTTTAGAAGTGTTTGCATGTAGAATGATGAAATGTATTAGTATTAAAACCAGAGCTTGAAAACAAAATTATTTTTAAAATGTTCCGTTCCGAACGGTTCAGGCAGGTCTCTGTTTAACGTTTTTGTTCTCTGAACCGTTCCACCACCAAAATATCGGTTCTGAAGCGGTACGGAACGCAAAGTTTTTGTTCGTTCTTAAAGTACCTTATATTGTGCATTGTTAAGTTTAGATATAGTTTATACAAAATTTGTTTGGTGGACTTTAAAACTTCAGTGCAACTGTGTTAACGCCATTAGGTTCACTACCTCGTCTGTCCACAAGTTGGAGCCCTAGATGCATGGGGCTTGATGACTGTGAAAGTTGGATGGATGCACAACTGGAAAAAGTCTATGATATGTTAAAATATAAAGAGAACGGAACCGGTTTCATGGATTTCATAATGTTCCGTTTCTGTTCCGGAACAGTTGAACAAATATTTTTTCCGTTTTCGTTTCTGCTCCTCATAAAATGTCATACATTTCCGTTCGTTTTCGGTTTTCATTGCTTGAACTGGTTCGGAACCCTGATTAAAACTAGTACACAGCCCGTAGAAAGAATGTTGTAACGGCATGAAACTTTGAATTGCACACCACCATTTCACTGCAAAGTCACTCCAAATTCGGTGGGGTGCTGCGGCAGTTGTGTGTGGAACAGACAAAGAAACAAACAGACGTTTCTTGAATTATTAGACAGATTATTCCAATTCATATGTCAAGGATTTTGTATAGATTAAGTAAAAGTGTGTATCACACACGCAAGGTTCTTTCTGATTTAAAAAAAGAAAGAAAGAGAGAGAGAGAGAGAAAGAGAGAGAGAATAAATACAACTTCTCTATGACATGTGAGTTTATTGTTTTTTCTTTGTCAAGACATGATCTCTGCACTCAGGTGCAGCAACATCTCAAGCTGAGGTACAGGCGATACGTAAGTTCTGGGCCATGTAGACATTCACACAGTGAGTTTCGCTGTTTATTTAGCCAAGCACGGCTTTTCAACAATTTCTCAGAATTTTAGAGAGTCATAAAGAAAAAGAGAACAGTTTTTTTCAATGTTTTGAAGTTGTTCCTTATTACGAATAAGGAGTCCTGATTCTGGGGACGACCACAGTTTTTCAGTGCAAGCACCATTTTCACATTTCATTGACAACATTATTGTGAAAGGGGGATGAGAGAGCGGGGGCAGTATATGACCGTACATGGAGGCGATCTCGCGGCGCTGCATGCACTGTGGTCTTAAGCCACAGCAACAAGAAGATGTGTTGGGCTGGGGACACCCCTATGTTCCGAAATCGGTATTTCCAGATAAATTATGGGTCGGTTAGGGAAGGGGAAGTTACAGGTTATTTAGGTGTTAGGGTAGGGTTAACCTCCAAGACCCATAACTGAAAATTGGGATTTCGGAACATAGGGATTCAGAACATAGGGGCGTAACCATTGGGCTGCCTCTTGATGCAGTGTCTCTACACGGGGCCAGCCCTAGTCCACATATAGTTAAAATGGGCCATTCAGCATCAAGCACGGAACAAGAATACTAGAGTGATTCTTCTGTGCTGCTATTCCATTATGAGTCCATCAGAATGTGCAGTGGCATTATGCAGTCCATTAGAGAGAGCTATTTCACATCCAAAGAATGCTTGTGGATATTATAAGTGCATCAATCAATGAATGCTGACACATCCCACTCAACGCATTAATCCACTGCAAGTTATCTTGGGTAAAATACCTGAACAGGGGTTATTAGTAAAAGCACAAGTATTGTAATTGTAATGAACAGATACTCATAGCATGTCTGCCAAGGCCCTCTATAGACATCTTAAAAGCACACACACACACACACACACTAAAAGACCTGTCTAAAACGGAAAAAGTTTGAAGCACTATTTTTCATAGAAAGTGGAGATCCTGTTGGTAATATAACACACTGTTATTTTTTAAATATAATGTGTGCAGAATTTTGGTGGACCTCCAAACATCAGTGAAACTTTCTTGTTCAAAAATGCTCGGCACTTATGGACACCGCATCCATGCGGCTCCATTCATGTTAATGGAGCTATGTCTACCGCAGCATCAACACGACGCCACGAGTTCTCCTCCCCCTCGTCGGATTGTCTGCGATGTCTACCCCCGGACACTTCAACACCGTTTCCGATTAATCCTGTCCAATAAGGATTAAAAACATCGCTGATGCCAGAAAAAAATACGTGAACATAAATTAGGATAATCTCTGCAAGATTCAACAAATCCTCATGTGCGTCAAAATGCAATTTAACATACCTGAGTTATAGGACATTGTAAAGGTTTGGATGCCATCCAGAAGCGAGATGGAACTCGAACACCATCCACTAGGCCTGGGAGATTTTACCCGTAGAAAGAAACAAACATATGCAATAAAATATGCTTGAGAAGCTCGGCTGTGAAGTAATCTTTGGTCTGCCGTTTTACAAAGTGCTGACTGAGGCAACTTTTTTTCCCCAATGTTTATTGCTAAACACCTGCAGGGATTACAATTTCCCATTCCCTCCAAACATCTTTTGGTGCGGGAAAAAGACATCCGTGGATAAACACTAGCAAGGGTATAAACACAGAAAAGGCACATGTCGTAATTGGCTGAGAACGTAGAGGCAAGTGTGCCTTAACTGGGGATTACTTGCAGATAAATTGAATTTGAAGGCAACTCAACTATCGGCTTCACATTTCTTTGTCTTTGCCTCACTTATTCGAACTTGTTTCATGTATACTTGGGTTGCGCGGAGATGGCAAAAGTACCGGGATTTCTTACTTGAGTAAGAGTAAAATACATTAGTAAAAAAACAACTTGAGTAAGACTACAAAGTACTGATCCAAATATCTACTCAAGTAAAGTAAAAAGTATAGGCTCAGAAATGTACTCAAAAAGTATTTTTGAAAGTAAAAAGTACTTGCTCTAAAATGTACTCAAAAGTATTTTTGAAAGTATAAAGTACAAAGTACTACAAATAAAATTGTATGTAAAATGCATTTTTTCAATGTTAGTTATTGCTCGAATAAATTAACAACTAGCCTAATTTATCTTATATCTCGGGACTAAATGAAATCCACTTATTAACTGGGACTGTACTCGGTACATCAGCGCCCCCTACTGACTAATATTATAGACGTTATCCTACCCCGTCAATGCAAAAAAAAAAAGTAACGAGCCTGTTTTGGTAAAAGTAAGGAGTAGAAGTACAGATATTTTTGTTAAAAATGTACTCACTACAAGTAAAAATTAATCACAGAAAAATGTACTTCTAAAAGTACAGATACTTAAACATTTTACTTAAGTACTGTACTTCAGTATTTGTACTTCGTTACTTGCCATCTCTGCCGATGAGTCGGCTTTATTCTCTTTAGAAAGGGGGAAACAAACTATTCCAGCTGGGAAGAAATCTGCACTATTTTACTGAATCTGGTGACGCAACAGCTTCGAGCAAGCATTAGTGACGTTATTTAAATTCCCCTCAGTCTCCCACTCTCTCACACACATGCTCTGATATTTCCACTTTCCTGGACATAATTTCATAGCCAAGTTGGGAGGATGATAATGACGGCAATGGCACCATTTTGGGAGCTGGCTGTAGCTCAGTTGGGAGATTGACTGTTCCAACGGTCCGATTGGACGGTGGTTTGAGGACTGGTACACAGCATAATGCTAGGTTGCCGATTTTTTTGTTTTCAACCGGACAGTTTGCACCTACACTGCGTATATGTGCGCGAATCAAATGTGTTGTCACCATCGTAGCATGCTCCACTGCATTGAAAAACATGCATTTCTTACAGAAGCAGCCTGTGTGCGCATGTTTGTTATGTGTGTGTGTGTGGGTGTTCAGTCCTCTCTCTCCCCCTACCTTCATTTAATATTTTATCTGTTTTCTGAACTCATCCCGGTCTGGCACACGAACAAACACACACGCGCACACTCAACAAACGAGGTTTCCCGCTCCTAACGGCTGCTATTTTCCAACTGTTCCTCTACTAGTTGAATCAATGGTTGCATATTTGTTTAAGCAGCGAGTGACTGCAGCATATACACATGGAGTTGTTGGAGATGTATATGTCATACACGCGGCATATGGACAGCAACCATACGGACAGCAACAACACACTCGGCAGTGGAAACCTAGCGCAAGAGAGCGTATCACAGTTCTTTCTTCCGTATTTTGCTTCCCTTTATTGGACTCTAAAATATAAAAGTTTAGTTTTGCTAGGAAAAGATACATCCCAGCCTCGTTCCTAGAAACTACCAACCCTAAGCACCCAGGAGTAGGAGTGTTTAAGGAAGCGCCATTTTTCATTCTTTTATTGAGAGAGCTAGTGACAGGATTAAATCGGAAACTGGGATGAAGAGTCGGGGGGAGACATTGCAGAAAAGCTGGACGGGGGGATTTGAACCTGCGACACTGCTCGACCTATGGTCAGAGGGATGCGCTCTCTACCCACTCGGCCAGTGCGCGCCCGCTGTTTTGGTAAGTTTTGTAGGAATGTTTTATTTTCATATAAAATTCATATTTCATGATTCATATAATAATAGTACACGGTTAAGCCGGAAATACTAATTGGAAAGTAAAAAAACAACAACTTTTGACACCAGAATATTCTATTTGCACATCCATTGGGTGAGCCGTAAAGGATTCCAGAAGCACGATTTCAATTATGTCTTTTCACATCTGCTCTGCTTCAACTTATGAGTCTTTAGGTGATGATAATGACACACCTGCTGACACTTCATGTCTGTTCAACACAATCTATGCTCTCTATCTCTCTCTCCCTCTCTTGTTTCACCCTCTCGCTCACTGTTCACTTTGCTTACACCTTCTCAACATCATGAATAGATTTTGATTAATAATACATTAGACCACACCTCAACACCACACTCACACATGCTCGTACACACTGAAGGAGCATTGGAACTAAAAAAAAAACACAAAAATAAAACGGCATGTGGAATAAAAACACGTGCCGTCCTACGAAAGAGCGAGAAAGGAAAAGAAAGAACAGCAATGCATGCAATGTTACAGGTGTCAGCGCTTCAGCGGGCAACTGTGCCAACTACAAGCAGCTGTTCTACTTATTGTCCAGCTTGCATCCAGTAAGGCACGCTGGCAAAAATCTGATTCCGTTATGAATCTCAAGAGGACTAATGATAAGAGCCCAAGCAGAGCATAACAAAGGTTCAACTCAGAAGTAAACCCATATATTTTGAGATCACAAGGACTATCTAAAAAATAATAACAACACAAAACAATGTTGTAGGAGTTCACTACTTGTGGTACATATAAATAGCACAGTCTCAAGGACACGATCTTCAAACACGGTTGCTGCAGCTCTCCAGATAAACGTCCATAGTTCATGAAGATATGTCCAAAATGTAACTAATCTTTTCCTGTCAAGTCGCTTGACTGCAGACCCGGCTTTGGCCTGCCGGAGGGGAGAGGCTTGGAAGCAGATTAACCACGCTGTTAATCGACTGAACAAGTAAAAGTATTATTTAGCTGGAAAACTTGACTACTCCACGGGTGACGTCATCAGGAATGAACTCTCAACGAGGGTGGGAAAATAAATGGCAAATCATTAATAATTATTAACACTGGCTTGAGGCTCAAAAGAATACATAACGTGTCCTCACAGGGACCACACCTGGTTAGGGACTTTGCCGCTGCGTCGTCCAAATGCCAACAAAGTCCTTTTGAAGGGAACGGGAGCCAATCCGCACGCTGCTGGGCAGATGAGGAACAGCTGGCGCTGATGGCGTGCGCTCCACTAACGAACCGGGGCAGAAATATGCCGCCCGTCTGTGGACGGACGGCTCACAACACACGTTTGGTAGCGATTGGGAGCCATTTGGCAAAATTACATCTTTTCAGTCGGTAAGCCGCTTTGCTTGAGTGTATTCCTGCTCAGACACACTCTGTGTACTGTTGTCTTATTAAGTTGTCTGATTGTGTGTTCTGAGTTTGACGGATGTTTCGTTCACATTCATAATTATTATTATTATTTCCTTGCCATTGATATCAGATGTGTCCCGCATGCACCTTAGGAGCGTGGGCTCCGGGCTCCCGCGGCTGACTTGTATCGTCAGTTGCACGAAGCACACACCTACATTCATATATTGAATGAATGTTCCGTTCGGAATCGTAGCCTGCCGGTAGCGGTCATGAAACTGGTTAAACACTTGATAATGTCACTGTCGAATCAGCACTGCCACCACTCTTGTTCAAATAAAGAGGGCCTAAAACCCTTCATGCATTTGTGTTTCCTGGGTCCTTAGCCATAGTAATTTGTTTTTTTTCCAGCCCATTCAGGCTGTTTTTTTTTTTTTTTTCAAGCTTTATTAGCGTTAGCGGGAACAGGTGAAGATGGGGGGGGGGCAGACATGCGATTCGAACCACCGACTCACCGCGCCATTGAGGCATATGCGTGCTTTCCAGCGCTCTGCCTAACCAACTGAGCTACTGGGCAGCACAGCCATGGTAATTTAAATGCATTGCACAATGTAAAAGGTAAAACAAACAAACAAAGTTAATCCCTTTCCTACCCATAGCATACTGGCATTGTGTCCTACAGTGGCTGTGTCCGAAATCGCCCCCTAACCCCCATATACGGCACTATATGGGGCGTACACCATTTTGTAGGGGTGTCCGAATTCTCCATGTGCCCCATATAGGGCACTGAAAGTATCCCACAATGCACCGCGAAATGTAGTGAGCATAAGATGTACCCTAGACGGAGAAATGTAACCCATAATGCATTGCGAGGCGCATGACACTAATTAAAACGTAGAAGAAGACGACGCGCGCTCTAAAACAAAAACAATGGCGGACGGCGTCAGGACGCAGCAGCAACCGTCGGCGGCAAATAATTATAAATGTGAGTATAATTGATTTTCTGTGATAAAGTTTACATTTATTATAAAAAAAAACATGCGAATGCCACGGCCAATGCCGACAGGCAATGACGTCACTATGTGACAGCGGTGACGTAAGTTAACAGTGCTGATTCTAGTGTCCGAAATCTCATCGCTGAGATTGAGTGGACTATATAGTCAGTGCCCTATCTAGGGGCTAGGGGTTAGGGAGCGATTTCGGACACAGCCACTGTTTTCCTGGCTCACAGTACAGTTACAGAAGATACACTGTTGTCCTAATGGGCCAAATTTTACTCAAAAAAATCAATACCACCTCCACCTTCAAATCCACCTCCCCGCTATGCTTCTTCTCCACCTCTCAAAGTGTTCTCGTTGCACATACACCTCGGTGTAGTGCACAGGTCTAAAGTAGATTGAATCAGCGCTTCCTCAGATAATGATTTACATTACATTCGCTTCGGTTTGTCGGCCCACGGCAGGAAAAGAAAATGGGCCGGTGACTCAGCGGTCCTGAAATGCCTGACATCAATGCAGAGCAGTTCCCCCCCTCGTTGTGAAGATCGGAAAGATCCAGAAAAAGAGCGGTGACCGTGTCACAGGACCATAGGGATGTCAAAGTAAGTGTAGTCAGGTTGACTCGGGGAGTGGTGTAATGACTTGGTCATGGCCCCGAGGTATAAATAAGCTGTTCTTTCCACAGAGCTATAAGCTAGCGGTACGGCCTCAAAGTGGAGGCCGTCGGCTACAATTTAATGGAGGTGAGAAACGAAGGCAGAGCACATAATGGCACATTCTTTTCTCCAACCGATTCACTGTTTTGAAATTTGGGTGTATTATATGAAACATATTCGAATTTGGATGTAGAATCAGCTTAATTGGGCGGCAGCCATTGCTACCAGTTTGTTTGTTAACACTCTCACCGCGTGCCCAGAGCGTACAGTGACACGGTTCGAGAGAGAAAGAACTGTTAAAATGTGTAAAATATGAATAACCAAAAATGTAAAATCTAAGGAAGTAGTCAGGGGGTGCTTTGGTAAGGGACATAGTGGATTAAAACAAGCGTATGTAAAGTTATCAATCCGCAAGAGTTAAGTACTCTGTGATTGTTCCGCGTTATACAACATTAGACTGGCGAACCAGAACCAACGCATCCTTCATGCACATCACACATCGCTAGATGATTGCTTTGGTCTGGTAAAACCAGGGTCGGAAACCATAAAAGCAAAAAAGTGTCAATCAAATCATGTTATCCAGTCACAGGACAGTAGGTGGGACAAGTGGCATGGAGGCGTTACAACCAAACTCCGCCCACGTCTTGCGTAGCCCGACGACGCTGAGCCTGATTTTCCCAGACCAAATGCAAGCGTCTAGTGATGTGCGACGCGTGACCGATGCGTTGCTTCTGGCTTGCCAGGCTAATACAACATCACTGTGCTAGCGAAGAAACTATTGGTGAGAGAGTGGTGGGTCTTCATAAGAAGGGCTCTGTGGTGCCAGCCAAAGGAGCAGTGGGAATGAGGCTCTGTGGCGCAGTCTGTTAGACCCCTGCATCCAGCCCCCTGCATAGTCTTGCGCCTATGGTGTAGTGCACATGCAGCGCTGTGAGATCGCATCCCCTGACGGTCATATAGTGCAGGTCCGCTTGTACCTGAACGCTGTTAATGAAATGAGAAAATGCTGCTTAACATAAAAAAGGAACAAGGGCATAAAGAGGTGATCCGCAGGTTGGAGTGAACTGGCGTTTTTATACTTTCTAAACAATAATTTGCTACAAACAACAGCTGGGCAACAAACAAAAACACATTGCATTATTTGCTGTATGATTTGATCAAGCTTATTAAAGTAATCAAAAATGAATCTAATTCGGGCTTACGTTTGGATTACTTTAATTACAATAACAATAACTGCATAGGTTTCAAATGTTTTACATGTATTTCATTCAAGATGGTTTATAGCACATTATTTGTTAATTATGTTTTTTTCACAATGCCTTCCCAACCCCATACATCTATATACTGCTGTCTCTTTGTCTCTACGGAGAATACAATATAACTCAACTAATGAAACATAATGCAGCGAAAAACGGCATTCACCAGACAGAAGCTATGCCCTGGCATTGTCAATGTGTCAATCCTCATGGCTTGCACTTCTGCAGATTGCCAGAAAAGAAAAAAAAACAAACACTATAATTAGTGAAAAAAGTGACGACGTCCTTTAATGGGTGAACCGAAAAGCTTGTTAGGAAACCAGATGTAACATTTAATGTACGATAGTTTGAGAGGTAACATAAATGGTGTGATCAGCATGTGACTGTTGTGCTGTCATTTGTTTGAATAGCAGTTGAACTTCTGGCTGATTTTAATGTTTCATGGTATAGCCACCACAGCAGATAGTCAGCCGCTGTAAGGCGTCCATTACGTTTCTGCTTCCCAGACAAAACAAATTTGACACCGCAGGCGGGTTTCTGCTCAGCAGACGTCGAGGAAAGAGTTTACAGTTAACAGACACACATGGCCTGCCGCCGTTGTTTGAGGAGACAATTAAAATGTGAGGACTTAATGTTCTGCTCGGGTAGTACCAAAGAGCCGCAGATTGGAGCTTGCGTGCAATTAAGCGCAATTAAGTTAGTCGAGCTCGGAAACAATCACGAGGGCGGAAGCTGCACCAAACGAAAATACGTGCTGAAAATACGTGGTTGAATTATACAGGTTGGGAAACTGTTAATTATGGACTACATTTTAGAATAAGGTTCAATTAAATAATTTCTAAGAAATTATTTTCTATAAATTAGATTGCAGCTGTACAATGCATGACATAGTCTGATACGACCTTGAATTTAGAAAAAAAAAAAAAGATATAGCTTTTTTTTAGTAATCCAAAAGTCATTCCAGATTGAATTACTTGAAAATAATCATAAATAAAAAAAACAAATATTAATTATTTCATGAAAAACATGTATTGAAATGACAACGGTTCAGTCTAATTGTGCTTAAAGATGCTATTCCAAATCCCTAACCTGTAACAGAACGTGCTAGAAACATATTTTTAGGGAATTGTTATCTGATTTCTTGTACTATGTTTCCTGCACTATAAGGCACACCTGAGTATAATGCACTCTGTCAAAAATGATCTATTTTTTTCATGTATAAGGCATGAAACATGTGAATTTATGATTTTAAAAATGTAAAAAATGATTGTATTCGTGCTAAAACATCAACTGCAAAAAAATTCAAAACATTGCACCTAATGAAGAAGTTGTATAGAAAATATGTAATTGACATGTACATGGTTACAGAATGAAAGATTACTACTATTATTTTGGTATTTTATAATTTATTTTCTGTGACTTGTTCATTTGTATTATTTTTGTTTATGGACGAGATAAGCCTTCGGCTTCCACTTTTGAGACGGATACACAAAAAAAAATAAACGTTATGTCGATTACCTTTTGTTCATGCTCAATAAAACATGAATGATTGATCAAACTAATTATATCCCCAAAACAGCGAGCGTAAGGCAGGGCTATTCAACTACTTTGCTCATAGGGCAGCATTGTCAGAAGCAGGGCTTGAAAACGAAATTATTTTTAAAACGTTCCTTTCCGAACGGTTCACCCAGGCCTATGTTTAATGTTTTCGTTCTTGGAACACCAAAATATCGGTCCTGAACCGGTTCGGAACGCAAAAATTCCGTTTGTTCTTAAAGTTCCTTATATTGTGCAATGTTAAGTTTAGATATAGTTTATACATAATATATTTGGTGGACTTTCAAATTTCATATTAACGCCATTACATTTTCTTCCTCGTCTGTCCACAAGATGGAGCCCCAGGTGCATAGGTTTTGACGACTGACACTGAAAGTTTGATGGATGCAC
>OMKY01117561.1:0-19330 GCA_900302395.1 Bregmaceros cantori | reverse complement strand
GGTATCTGGGTGACTCCCTAACTGTATGGAGGAAGGTGCTCTGGTCAGATGAGACTAAAATTCAACTTTTTGGCTACCAAGGAAAACACTGTTTGGTGCAAGTCCACACAACACATCACCCCAACAACACCATCCCCACCATGAAACATGGTGGTAGCAGCATTATGTTGTGGGGATGCTTTTCAGCAGCAGGAACAAGGAAACTGGTCCGAGTTAAGGGAACGATGGATGGTGCTAAATACAGGGATATTCTTGAGCAAAACCTGTTTCAGTCTGCCGGTGATTTAAGAGTGGGGCGGAGGTTCACATTCCATCAGGACAATGACCCGAACCATACTGATAAAGCAACACTCGAGTGGTTTAAGGGGAAACATTTAAATGTGTTGGAATGGCCTAGTCAAAGTCCAGACCTCAATCCAATTGAGCATCTGTTTTCAGACCTGAAGACTGCTGTTCACAAGTTAAAACCATCCATGAAGGAGTTGGCGCAGTTTTCCTTTAAGAAATGGGCAAAAATCCCAATGGCATGATGTGACAAGCTCATAGAGACTTATCCAAAGTGAATTGCAGCTGTAATTTCTGCAACAGGTGGCTCTACAAAGTACAGATTTTAGGGGGGTGAATAATTATGCACTCTGTAGTTTTGTTATTGTATCTTTCTTATTTGCTTCAAAATAAAACAAAAATCACTTCTTCAAAGTTGTTGCCATGTTTTGTTAAAACAATGATGCAAACCTCCAAACAATCAATTTTGATTCCAGCCTGTGAGGCAACAAAACATAAACTATCAAGGGGAGTGAATACTTTTGCAAGCCACTGTATGTCTATGTATATGTAATGTCCTTCAGGGACGCAGAATAGAACAGTGTGTTCAAACATAAATGACTGTTTTTGAGAAAATGCTTTTTTTTTTCGGCTAACAATGGACAATACAACAAATTAATATAACTTGTTTCCCAAATTTACAAGGGTATTTTCCCCCAAATACACTGAAATTGTATTTCCTTGACGTTTTCTAAAAATTGATACAAGAAAAAGGTTGAGCCATTATTCTGCATGTGACATGTCTAAATTGAATAGCATTTTTGTTTTTAGCTGGGCAGTCTGGTCTTGATATATAATTATTTTATATTTAAATGTTTTTATTATAATTTTAAACATTTATTTTACATTAAAATGAATTTAAAATTGAATGTTCAGTTGATGGACAATAATGGCTTCTGCTCATCCTGGGTTTCAGACGGTTAAGTGACGTCCTGAAGAGGAAGCGACTTCCGAAACGAGGACCCAGAAGACCCAAGTACTCTCCTCCCAGAGACCAAGACAAAGACAATCAGGGTATTTAACTATTTCACCAACACGGGTCAGCCAATCCACAGGCCACAATCATCCATTTAATGCATTAATAACTTTCTGATTTAAAAGCTATGGAGTGTATGATTTGGAAGATATGTAATTTATAATTTATGATTTGGAAGATATGAAAATTATGATATTGAACATATGAAAAATGCAATTTCTGATTTGGAAGATTCAAAGCTCTATTTAGTTAGTTTTTATTATCCCTTCCAGCAAAGAGCCCTACCACAACGCAGTCCCCCAAATCATCATTCCTGGCCAGCCTCAACCCGAAGACTTGGGGCAAGCTGGGAGCTCAAACCAACAGCGGGAACTCTGAGCCCTCATCACGCACAGCAGGGGTCAGTGGGCTGGCCAGGACACCACCCAAAGACTCCATCTCAAACAACAGGTACTGCTGGTTCTGGTTTGGGTGTTGATCAGGAATCGGACTCTCGAGTGATTCCAACTTCCGTTTGGTTCTATTTCATCCGTACTTCCTGCCAGGGTGGTGCTTTAAGCATTCACAGTTCGAGTGTTTATACCAAAATAGTCACCTGTGACCCCTGTATGACCCGGGAGGTTCTATATCACAGGGAGGTACACAGGTGCAGAGCCCACTGATTGTACAGTTTATGGCTGAAGCACTGGATTTCCCGCGTGAACAGAAATTATGCGATAAGATGGACATTTTGGCATGGCCACGTCATTCAACTGGTCTTTTGTCCTCATACACTTAAATTAATAGCTTCACTTTCACAACATGAAATTTGAAATTTTGTGTGTGCGAGTGTACGGTGTGATCGCTCCGGTTGTGTCTCTACAGAGAAAAGATCAAAGCCTGGATCAGAGAAACTGCTAGCAAGTTTGTGGAACACTACTTCAACTCTGAGACCGTTGACGGCAGCAACCCGGCTCTGAACGTGCTGCAGAGACTGTGTGCTGCTACTGAACAGCTCAACATGCAGGTTAGTTTTATAAACATTTTAGTGACATGTAATGTAACAGTATTTGCTGTTCAAACCAACGTGACGGCCTCCAGAGATCAGATCTTTTGCCTTTAGGTGGACTGTGGTCTGGACTGTCAAGTGATCTGTTAATTATGTTCTTTAGGTGGACAGTGGTCTGGACTGTCTGGTGGAGATCTGTGACATCGTGTCGGAGTCAGACGTGTCGTCGTTTGAGATCCAGCACAGCGGGCTGGTCAAGCAGCTACTGTTGTTCCTAACGGCATGCTCGGAACGTCACGTCGTTCCCCGCGACGTCCGACTCAAACGCTTCCTACACGTCTTCTTCGGGTGCCCGGTGAGACTTAAAACACTTGAATAATTCACAGAATAAAAAATATTTTATTCATGATATTGTGTCATAGCAAATCTCTCATTGACGTGTTGGTAAAATCAACATGCTGGTAGCCTACCAGGTAGGGCTGGGATGATATTGACATCACAATTTCCAAAATCGCGCGATATACTAAATGATCGCGATCGCCTACCAGTCACCAAGATGGCTTGGCGTATTTACTGTTTAATTATCTGACGACGCGGTTATTCTGTGTGATCAAGGAAGTAAATTTGTTTGGACCTTTATGGGTTAGCATCATTCCAAATCATGATGATTCTAGTCATTTTATCCATTTATTATTTTTTTTTGCAGATTATAAAAATGACTAATGGTTGCACTCAGTCTAAAGTAGTAATAGTCTCAACCCTAGCAGAGATTAGACTTTTAATGACATTTAGAAAGAGAATAAATTAAAAAATAAAATAAAATGGAGTAAATACAAAGATAATACATTAACAAGCAATGATTATTTTACTATTTGTAGATGTTGTACATTTGTATTTTTAGGGCTGCATGTTAAAGATTACGTTTTTCGTTTGATCATTTACAAATACATATTTTAAACTGTACTTTATCAATAAAACAAATGTAAAACTGAACATGATTTTGTTTTTTTACAACTTTGCAAACCTTCCATTTGGTGTCTATATAACAGTGTTTTTTTTCCCCAAAAACACATTGTTTGTATTCACTAACAAGATACAGAGGCACGTTTACAGTGGCTCAATGTGTTTGTATGTCTACCTGGTGTCAAAATGCAGTACTTTCAAGAGGAGACTTCAGTTTTTGCATTTAAAGTGCAATGGTCACACAAATACATGCGCGGTGCGCCCCCTTGTGGTATTCCCACCGTAGTTTATCAGCTATTGGAACGTATCATACAGTCTTAATGTAAATAGTGAACAATAAAGATGATATATAATTAACATTTCCATGATGTGTCAGCTCCCAGGGTCGGAGAGCCCTGGTCGGCTGGAGCCGTCAGAAAATGGACCCCTCCTTGCTCTGGTCCACAAGATGAACAACTGCTTGAGCCAGATGGAGCAGTTTCCTGTCAAAGTCCACGATTTCCCCAGTGGGAACGGTAGTGGCAGCAGGTCAGTCAAGCTATGTCTTACTGTGCGTACAAACCAAACGCTAACTGGCCGCAGCATTTTATTTTTATAGCGGCATATGTTGAGCGGCAAGAGCGAAACCGCGCAAGCGGCAAAAGTGAAGTTTCCCACTCTCCAGCTTGTAGGCTGCACCTGCAGCTCGCAGCAGCAGCAAGTCACATACACACACACACACACACGGCAGCCAGCGGGATTATTTCCCGTGACCGGCCGCTAGCCTCGCTGTTTGTGCGGCCGGCCCTTCATTCTCATCCACCCGAGGAGTTCCATTTACTTTCCGAGTCGGCGCGTCCGATGTAATGCAGGACCAATCAGATTGGTCCAGTAAAGCACGTTGGTATGGACCAATTCAGTAAAAGCATTAACGAGGATGTTCCGACTCTGGCGCTCCGGAGCGAAGCTGTAAAACGGGAGGGCTGAGCGCTGGATGCACCGGCCGGAGAGCGCCACGCTCTCCCCCAGAGCCCCAACACTCTCCTCTCCTCCCAGAGAGGTGGAAGGGCGGGTCTCTACCAACCATCACTCTCCCGTCCCTTTGGAGCTCCCGGAGAGCTCCGGGAGGTGGAGGGACGGGTCCGCGGAGTAGTGGGGGCATCGCTGCTGCGACACCACCACACAAAAAGGGAGACGACCACGCGCGCAGACACACCATGACAGACGAACATTACATACTGACACACGGGATCTCGATCAATTTCCTCTTCCCAGACACTTTCAAACTCTCCCAACTTTTAAAGCTTCATCTTTTCTCCCTCTCCGCTTCCCAACACACCTACGCAGTCACTGCCGCCGAAGCAGAGAGGGAAACATGATGTGCGGCGGTAACTGCATAGACGTTTGTTGTGCATGTGATCTCTTCCTGCGTTTGACCAATTCAGTAGGAGCATTAACTAGGAGGTGCCGACTCGTAACGCCACAGGAAAGTATTTGCTGCAACACCGGTGTGTCCTCACGTGTGTCCTTTCCGTTGGTGAATAACCCATCACGTGTCCTGTCCGTTGGTGAACAACCCATCACGTGTGTAGCTTGCACGCATTGTAAATGGTCAGCAGCTTGTGCAGATCTCCCTCTCCTTGCCCTCTGACTTTGGTTTCCTTTCCCCCAGAGGTTCACAAGCACTTAAATTCTTCAACACGCACCAGTTGAAGTGTCAGCTCCAGAGACATCCAGACTGCACCAACGTCAAACAGTGGAAGGGCGGCCCTGTGAAGATCGACCCCCTGGCCTTGGTGCAGGCTATCGAGAGATACCTGGTCGTCCGAGGTAATGTTCATACCTCCAGTGTTGGACAAGTTGACTTCAACATGAACTAGTTCAAATTTCAGTTCAGTCCTTGTAAAATGAATTTGTTCATTCATCGTTCATGGGTCATCATTTTGAACTATGAACAGGTGGCTCCCCAAAATGAACTTTTTAGTTCTTTTTTTTTTTACCTTGCTGTCAGATATAATTTTAGATTGGCAATGTGCAAGCAGAACACAAGACAATATTTAACTATTTTAATGTGTTAGATTTAGGGGCTGGGTAAGATTCTCTGGATAGAAACTGCAGTTTTGAATTTTTTTATTGCTGAGTTTTCGCAATGCTTTTGAAATCTGATATGAGCAAATTCTGAACGAAAAAACGGCTCCGTTCAATAAAACTGTGCATTCTTATTTATACCTTCATCAAGCGTTATTGAACATCATTCATGTATGCATAAAATATAAAATGGAGAGGAATGCAGTGTTGTGCTCGAACGCGTCCAGTTTCAGCATAGCTCAGCCATATGAACTCAGTTCAATTTCCTTTTTAAAACCTGGATTTAAATTTGGAGCAAAACTGCGAGTTGTTGCACGTTAGAGGCAAAATGATCAGTCTATTGATTAGTTCTATCCTCAAACCTGTTAGTACTGCTGTGCCCCAAACCTGTTAGTACTGCTGTGCCCCAGAGTGAGTGCCACACGGTAGACTCTGCTAATCATGGATCACTGGTCTTCACCTTGTTAGGAATTTGAATTGCTTCATGACAATTTAGATTTTTTTTTTAATGTAGGGATGTAGTGTTGCCTACATATGAACTTCGATCCCTGCCTTACTTTTAGTGAAATATTTTTGATGAGGTTGTCTCATCCAATGAATTTCTTCCGTTGCAGGTTATGGAAGAATCCGGGAGGAAGATGAAGACAGTGACGATGATGGATCAGATGACGAAATAGACGAAGCACTGGCAAGTCGATGTTGCCTTCTATCTACACACTGGCTGTAGTGTAATTTTTATCTTTTTAAATGCCAGACATTGGGGAGTATGTTTGGTATTGGGGGTGCTGCGATTTTTGGCTGCTACGATTTGACATTGTACGTGTTTTTGAGAAATTTCATTGTCAAAATCTTGAAGGCGGCTGTTGGCTGGGGGCAGCGTTCTCCGCTGCCTGCAGCTGCACTGTTTTGGTGCGGCCGAGCCCGATAGCTCATAAGCACCAGTAGACCGCCAGAGAACCTGCCTGCAGCCACGTTGTTTTGGTACGGTAGTGGCGGTGTCTGACAGCACTAGCAGAGCGCTGGTGCTCATGCTCAGTTTTAATATCCATATGGGAAGAGAAGGCAGGTAGAAGGGACTGCCTGCAGTCGCGCTGTTCAAATACACCACTAGCCAAGCACGAGTCGAGCGAGTCTCAGATAACACGTACTGTGTGATAAGGTCATATATGTCCAAGATGTAAAATCGCCAAAAAGTAAGTCACTATGAACACGCTTTAAGCAAAATATCTCCCTAATGTCTCCCTCACACAATACCCACACGCCGTGCTGTCTTCCTGTGTCCGCTCAGCCCCTCCCATCGTGAATTTTGAGCACACACGGGAACACAATACGGTGTGTCTGTGTGTGTTGGGAAAACTAGGAAGATATTTTGTTTAATGCGTGTTCATAGCTATTCACTTTTTGGCGATTGGTTGTGATTACGATCAAATCGGCAATCAAGCTTTTTCGGGTCACCATGGAACATTTTCAAATCACCACACCCCTATTTGGTATCCTGGCTATTACCTTGACACTGATTGGCCAGTATGTTTGGTATCCTGCCTATTATCTTGACACGGATTATCATTGAACACACTGGAAATCACTGTTGCGTGTAAACATTTAATGCCAGTGTCCATGTCGCTAGTTATGTTATTTGGTGCCTGGCTGGCGAACTCACAATGTCTTTACCTTTCTCCTACCCTCACCCCACCCCCTCCTCACTCCCTCCTTCCCCCATTCCTTACACTCAAACGCACACAGAGTCTTCGCTCCTGTCAGGTGACGATGGTGAACCAATCTGTGGAGGGAGAGAGAAAGGGAAGCAACAGAGAAAGCGAGAGAGAGGGAGAGAGAGAGGTGACAGACAAATGACGACCAGTGGCAGGCAGGGTTTACAAATGCAATCATTTTACCGCCAATGCTATGCGATCGTAGGTCTCCGGCGATCCTCCTAGAGTCCCATATGCGGGTCATTGGGTCGCATCGCTAGGAGACTACGAACGTCTAAAGCATTTCCGCTTTGTGACGAACGGCCGCTTGCTCCACCCCGGCAAGCGCTGTAGTTCTATTAAAAATAACCCTGTCCCCTCCCATGTAGGCAGCACAGCTGAACTCTGGCAGCGTACGGCACAGACTTCAGTTCTACATCGGCGACCATCTGCTCCCGTACAACATGACTGTCTACCAGGCGGTGCGGCAGTTCAGCTTGCACGCCGAGGAGGAGCGAGAGTCCACAGACGATGAGGCAAACCCGCTTGGAAGAGCCGGAATCTGGACCAAGACTCATACAATTTGGTAATCAGTCAACACTAATAATGGGGCTTGGGCACGGTGACGTCATGGCTAGGGGGCGGCAGACATTTTGGGAGCCGCATGTCCGGTGAATTATACGTATGCGTACAGTGAAGTTACATTATCATTATCAACGTTGTAGTTTTGATTTTGCAATTTTACTTTTATTTCTTACTACGCAAACTTTTTTCCTGCTTTTGAAGATACTTTATTTTAGTCACACATGTACAGTGAAATACTTCCTCCGCATTCAACCCATCCCTGATGAGCGGTGGGCAGCCGCGGTGCAGCCCCCGGTGGCCAACTCGGTTCTGAGCCAGGGGCACTGACTAAAGCATATTAACTACAACATTTTTTTTTTTGGTGGGGGAAACCGGAGTGCCCGGAGGAAGCCCACACAGACTCGGGGAGAACATGTAAACTCCAAACAGAAAGGACCTGTCCGGGTTGGGATTCGAACCCAGGACCTTCTAGCTGTGGGGCAGCAAGGCTAATCCATTTGTAAAATCTTGGCGGCGCACACAGAACATCCAGACTGGCTTGTTCCCAGCCTCCAGGAGCAAGGTGCTGTTAGACCGCTGCTCCAAGCCAGCCCCATTCATAGTCTTGTTGCTGTGGCTTAGATCACAGCATACACAGCATAAACATAAAGGTGCTGTAATATAGATTTTGTGCCATATTGCCTAGCTCTAGTTTCAGACTTGACAATTTTCTAGCATCACGTCTGCATTTGTCTAACCTTGCAGGTACAAGCCTGTGATGGAGGAAGAGGAAGGCAGCAAAGATGCTGTAGGGGGCAAGAGAGGCCGGGCGCAGACCGCCCCGACCAAAACATCTCCTCGCAATGCAAAGAAACTGGACGAGCTGTGGCATGGTGAGTCCTGTCGTTGGCAGGGAAATGACTGAAAGTTTACGCGCTAAAAACATGGGGCTGACATTTTGTCCCGCCCTCTGAAACGCAACTCCAGTGTCTGTATAGCTGCCTGTGTAAAGTCATCGTAGAGGGCCAAAGTGGCTTGAATTTTGTTACGCAAAATCCTCTCACTACAGCTTGCTCTGTGCCCAGTTACCCATTATCCACCCCGCTTCGCAGTTTTGTGTAAATATTGATGAAATGCAGTCAAGATACGACTTGGAAGTTACACGGTGTGGTCATTTTTCTTCTGGACACATCATCACACATTATAAACCAATCACAAAACAGCATGACTTTAAGGACGGTGTGGGCTAAGCATGGAGTAGCAACGTGTGGTTGAGCGTCATAGAATAGAGAGAGGGAGAGGAAAGTCTCAATAAGCGGGAGTTTCGTTTCTTGGTGAAAAAATAAAACCTTTGATCTTCAAAGTGGCGGGTCACCTCAACGCGAGAACACAGACAAGAATTAACAAGAGTATTGCCTTGTAAATCTTGCTAGTCTGTGAGAGAGGAATGTTGGAGAGGCTGGCATTGATAAGACCTGCAGTTGCAGCTTCAGTGTTATTGAGAGAAAATAATTAGAGCGAGAGAGATTGTATGTATAATTTTACCCAACAGTCTATTGAGCTGTCTTGTTAATCCCAGATGGCGTGTGCCCGAGTGTGGCTAACCCTCTGGACGTCTACCTGATCTCTGATCCTCCGGAGAGCATCACCTTTGACGACCCGTCCCTAGATGTCAATCTGCTGCTGAGGGTGCTGCACGCCATCAGCCGCTTCTGGTTCTACCTTTATGAGGTACATTTAAAACAACATTTAAAACCACTTTGAGTAGTTTTTTTATCCACTCCATGACTCTTACATTTTCCCTTTTTAGAAACCAAACATTTTGAAATTGAATTACCAGAGGGTTGACAATGTGTAGAATTTCCACGTGAAGCATGGTAGGTAGTAGCTACTACCTAGCACTAGGGTGTGTGTATTGAAGAAGTTCAGGGAACTAATGCGCTCTAACATCCAAGGCCCCCTCCCTGAAGATGAAAGGTCAAGTACACTAGGCCTGTATCAGGAGTTGCATTACCTACAGAAGTAAGGCTGAACGATTTTCGGTTTTAGACCGAAAATAAAAACACTGTTTCCCTTTCTTCAAAGCATCGTGTGTGGAAGGGCTCTGTGTCAACATGTTTGGGAATTTGAATAAATTGGTATATGCTGGTCTGTTTCGTCTTCTTTCTTCCTGGCATCCAGTCAATATCAGACAAGTTGTTGGGAATTTAATAGTGTGTAAAGTGCGTCTCTTATTTCAGGTAAAAAGTCATGAATTTAGGGTTGCCTGGGTCAGTGCTCTGACGGGAAAGTCTCACTCCAACAAGGCCATACGGGAAGTCCTATCACATATTTTTTTAGCAATGCCAGCCTGAGAATACTGAATGATATCAACTGAACCTTCCTTTGGATGCTTGTTAAGAAGTCTTGCCTTGCTCAGTTGCCTTGCTCTTAGTGTGATTTAGAAACAGTAATTGTGTTATTACAGAATGCGGTGTGTAAGGAGATCATCCCGACCAACGAGTTCATCAACAGTAAACTAACAGCCAAGGCTAACCGGCAGCTCCAGGATCCCTTGGTCATCATGACGGGCAACATCCCAACCTGGCTGACGGAGCTGGGAAAGACCTGGTAAGCTGTCACAGCCAGTCATGCACCAGGACACTGACTACTGGATGGTGTTAGTCCCATCGTATCCAGCAATAAGACCCATTCGTACCCTACATGTAGCCTATTACGTCCCTAATCTGTCTGTACATTCTATGCGTTGTCACGAGCGACCAAATCCTGTGATGCGGTGTGCGACTCCCAAAAACGATCAGCTAATCTTGTTAGTGTCCCTCCAAAACGCTAGCCCCTAACCTCCTACCGCATACCCCTAACCATAACGCCTAACCTTAACCCTAGCCTCCTCAGTAAGGCCCATTTATACCCTCCGTTAATAACGGAGACCAGCGCTTTCATCCAGTTCCATAGGTAGTTTCATCCCGCAGTTCGTCCGTTGGTCAATCGCTTAGCAATCCGTTGAGCTCGGTGCAAGACTGAGCACTATCACAAGGAACACCTGGGGGCAGTATTGGTGTCAGGAGCGTTTTGCATGCTTTACCTTTCGTGACTCAGCTCCGCTCTCTAGGGGATTTCTAGTGTACATCCATATACGGACGGAGGTATAAACACAAACGCCGGGAGGAACGGACTGGCACATTTCATCCGTCTCCGTAGGGTGTAACGAGGGCTCAGTTTTTTCTCTCTCCTCTCCAGTCCTCCGTTAGAGTTCTGTAAGCAATACAATAACTGTGCACAATTGGGCAACCTTTCTTCACTATCTGTCGATCTTGAGCGAGTTGTTTCACTCCCAACTAAAATTCCATGTGCTGCTGTGTACTGCTGTCATGTATATGCAATATGGCGAGTTAAAATTAATCTTGAATCAAGGTTGAAAGAACGAAAATCTAAAAAAAAAACACTTGTGAAGCTCCTCAAGGCAGCTTTGGCTGCGATTTTGGTGCTCTATAAAATGTTGTGTTGAGTTGACTCGTCCACTCCCAAATCACGATTCATCTAAATCGGAAATTCCCCCCGCCTCTAGTGTTGACAATGTATGTTTCTCAGATTAAAAGACCTCATGTGGGGTAAAAATAGAGCTCATATTTTATCCATGATCGTCCGATAACATTGGTGGTACTCAAACAATGCGTCATACATCATGTGCATTTTGGAAATTGTCTGATCATAGAAACATGTGTTCTTCTCCACCAGTCCCTTCTTCTTCCCGTTCGACACGCGCCAGATGTTGTTCTACGTCACAGCGTTTGACCGGGACCGCGCTATGCAGCGGCTGCTGGACACCAACCCAGAGATCAACCAGTCCGACTCGCAAGACAGCAGAGTAGCGCCCCGCCTGGACCGGAAGAAGGTTCAATCTTTTCACAATAATCATACCATTATTATTAGGGATGCAACTAACGATTATTTACATAATCGATTAGCAACCATTTTTTACTGACCATTGATCTGTTTATTTTTCCTTTTTAAAATCAGAACGATTACTGTTAATTATTATGATCATGAAACGTTAATTATTAAAAGTTTGCAATATTAATATACATAACTTTTTTTGCTGTTTCACTATCTCAAACTATAGCTAACCTTTCCATCTTTTAGCATTAGCAATGAACAGCCTCCTTGTTGGATCTTCACCCTACCTTAACTATTAAGGTCATGACACTGGGAATGGCGACTTGCATTAGGAACATCATATAGTCAACACGTTTCAGCGGAGAATATGCCAAACAAGGAATCAATTCATCGCTGTTGATTAATTGATTATCAATTTAGTTGGCAATGTTGCAAACCTTTTGATGTTTTACTAATAGAATGATATACATTTACATTTTACTATTGGCATGGAAGTGTCTACTTATTATCCTCATTGTATTGTTTGTGTTGCTCAACATTCAAGAGAATGATGCTGGTGTTGGGGAGCAACATGGCTCTGTTCCTTTTAATTAAATCGCTGTCCACAGCAGTTTTAGGAAACACTTGGCTAACGTCCATCAATGTTTATTTCTAATTGATGAAAATTAAGAACAGCACACATGTACATCAATTCGAAACGAACGTGCACATCGATTAGAAATGACGGTGTGGGGGGGAGCGCGAGGCCGAGCCAGGCCGTCGGTTTGCATACGGTCTCTGGCTTTTCTGCAAAAAAAAGACTGTGCAATTAAAAATGACATTTTGTTGGATCCTTTTTAAATTTGTGCCTTCACTTTGCCTTAACTAAGCGTGCCAATAGAACAAATGATTTATTGTATTTTTCTGTATTCTAATCAAATTCCACAATGCAGCATCATTGTGACAAGTTGAAATGCAAAAAGATTTGATGTCAGAATTTGAATTAATCATTGAAAATGGATAACGGTTTTATTTTGAATTAGTCATTGAAACTTTACTTTGCTTGCAGCGGACGATAAACCGTGAAGAGCTGTTGAAACAGGCAGAGTCTGTGATGCAGGACTTGGGCAGCTCTAGAGCAATGCTGGAGATCCAGTATGAGAACGAGGTATGTACCATCTCATCAATAAAATCTCAGACGGGCTGCCTTAGAATCCGATGCGTCTTGTGTATGGATTACTTCCAGGTCAGTAAGCATAACTAGAAAATAATTTAGACGCTCCGTCACATTGTTTTGGTGCCCACACTGTCCTTCACTGTAATATGACAGTGTCTGCAAAATAAACTCAAAGCTAGTATCAGACCACCAGTCCAACAATATTACAGCTTCGACGGAATTCTACATTAATGAATGAATGGAAATGGAGAAAGCATGATATAACTGTTTCTACGGGAACAAAGCGAGATGCCACTAAAATGCATTTAAAGCTAGAATTGTCAAGCACTGCACAATACACAAATTAGTTTTGTCTGAAATGTTTTACTGTCTGAAATATGATCTGGGGAAACCACGTGGGAAATAGTTTTTATTTCTAAAATCATCTTTGGGAAGATGTTGCATCAGCCACTTGAGGATTACAAGCAATTCCCAATTTAATTTAATCAATTTAATCTTACTATTACAAATGAGTCTTTTTAAATGCGGGAATGGCTTTTTATATCATATTGAGCGACCGCCCTAAAAGTGTGAGCCGGCTACATTTCATTAAACATGGAAAAACATAATTGTGGGGTGACTGCGATCACCATCCATGGCTCTACTGACTTGTTTGTATGGCAGGTGGGAACAGGGCTGGGCCCCACGCTGGAGTTCTATGCCTTGGTGTCCCAGGAGCTTCAGCGAGCCGACCTCGGCCTGTGGAGAGGTGAAGAGGTTACCCTCGCCAACCCCAAAGGTACCCTATAGGTCTATTGGTAACCTCTCTATAATTTTTTTTACTACGTAGTTCTATTGTTAACGTATCATTTCTATAGTACTGGAATATACAAGGTGGGGAAGGTTACTTTTACAAAGGAATCTGTTACAAAGTTACTTTTTACATCCCCAGAGCATTTGTGGATGAATCTATAAAAGTACATGTTGTGTGTTTCTAGGAAGCCAAGAATCTATAAAGTACATGTTCAGCTCGCGGGGCTTGTTCGCCGTGCCCTTCGGCAGGACCACCAAGCCTGCACACATAGCCAAAATCAAGATGAAGTTTCGCTTCCTAGGGAAGCTGATGGCCAAGGCTATCATGGACTTCAGACTGGTGAGTTTCCTGTTCGCGTTGAATTATCATCCAATTCTTAGTTGCTTCATTGGCCTTGTCTGCATATATGTATTTGTTGTGTTCCCCAGCTGGACCTCCCTCTGGGCCTTCCCTTCTACAAGTGGATGTTGCGGCACGAGACGTCAATCAGCTCCCACGACCTGCTCAACATCGACCCCGCCGTCGCCAAGTCCATCCAGCACCTGGAGGACATCATCCGGCAGAAGAAGAGGCTGGAGCAGGACTGCTCGCAGGTCCGTACTAGCAGCCAAGTTTCTACAAGATGGAAATTTGCAGCAGCCAATGAGTAATCAAATAATGATGCTGAATGGACATAACCATTGTTGGACTTGTCCAAGAAGAATAATGTCGAAAATTAAAATTTAAAATGATAATTTACTGCTGCAGGGACTAACTATGCCAGAACCTGATTTGACTTGATGTTATGAAGATTCAACAAATATGTTCCACGAATTATACCATATCATTTTAGTTATTTTTTGTCATTGTCTCTTTCTGTCTCTCCCTTTCCCTCCCGTGCGCACACGGGCAGACTCATTCGGTTGCTCGCGCGTCATCACCCTCTTTGTCCAGGGTGTCTGCCTCTGGGCGGTTTTCACCCCAGGCACGCTCAACTGCTCCTCCCGCTCAGCGTAACTGATCTTTACAGGGCCAGTGGCGAGGACCGTGGAGGTGCTCGCCCACCGGTCTTCACCACCTGAGAGGTGCACGCAGATGCGCGGGGTCGCTCGCTGCCTCAGCGGGTTACGTGCACATCTGCATGTCTGATGCAGATGTGGGCAGGTTCCGCTCAGTTTCTGCAAACATTCTGCTGAGCCCCTCCCGTACCCGAAAACATTTTCAGGAAGGGACGGGTTGAGCACACACACGCAGGGAGCAAGAGCAGCATTTTGCCGCCCCCAGGCTAGACTATGAATTGTCGTTTGGATGGGCTAGGCTATATTCACAAGTGTTTCTGTGAGCCATCCATTTCATGCAACAAACTGTCTCGCTGTAACACTGATGTTTGAACCCAAACTAATGGAAGAACCAACTAAAGTGTAAAAATGTTGTCTGCCTAGACGAGGGAAACCCTTCAACAGGCCCTAGAAAGCCTGAACATGAACGGCTGCTCGGTGGAGGACCTGGGCCTAGACTTCACGCTGCCCGGCTTCCCAAACATTGAGTTGAAGAAGGGGGGCAAGGACGTCCCTGTTACAATCTACAACCTGGAGGAGTACCTCAGGGTAGGCTTCTAGGACCACTGTTTTTTACAACTTCAAGGAGTACCTCAGGGTAGCTGTCTAGGACCACGATTTTTACAACGAGCTGGAGAACCTCAGGGTAGTTTTCTAGGACCAGTTTTTACAACTTCTAGGAGTACCTCATGGTAGCTTTCTAAGACCACAATGGTTAACTCAATTATTTTTTTTTTAAATCTCAAAACTTCACCTAGTTTATCAAATGTGCCTTTCTTAACCTTTGCAACATGTCTATTGCAACCCACTCTGGATTTTATGCTTGAACCTACCCTGCTATTTGGATTTGCATGCATTAGTTGATGAAATGTGGCTGTTCAAGGATCCTTTGATTGGTTTCAGTTGCACTCTGACCACTGGATGTTCTGTGTCCTGTTCAGTTGGTGGTCTACTGGACTCTGAATGAAGGCGTGTCCAGACAGTTTGAGTCATTCCGAGAAGGCTTTGAGTCAGTTTTCCCCCTCCACCACCTCCAGTACTTCTACCCGGAGGAGGTAAGCTCGTCCATTCCACATACAGAAATACAGAAGCGAAGTAAAAAAAACTGCTCTAGATGATTTAATAGAAAAGATAGTATAATGCCTCACCAAGCAAATCTTTAATGATTTCTTTAGTCCAATTGACTTCAATAAGACAGAGGGCTGTGTAGTCAAGTCATCTGATAGGTTTATCATATACCTTAGCTCTGTCTGAGCAACACAGACTAGGTCTCGGGCTTGTTCTGTACATCCACATGGAATGTGATTCTTTGATCTCAAATATGTTGAAATTGTATTATTTAAGATCACTTTTTGGTAATGGATTAATGGAATCCCTCCAGCTGGACCAGCTGCTGTGTGGTAGCAAGTCTGAAACGTGGGACGTCAAGACGTTGATGGAGTGCTGTCGTCCTGACCACGGATACACGCACGACAGGTGAGCAGTAGCTTTGTGTGTTAGCATCAGGGCTTTGAACCGATATTTTTTTCCCAATTGAACCAACTGAAACGGAATTGTAACGTTTCCGGGTAATGAGTTCCAACAAATTGACGTTCCAGAACCGGTTAGAACAAAAAAATATAGGTCCGCGTTGGCCGAGTGGTTATGGACACCGCACCTAACGCGACCCCATTCATGTTAGTGCCGCTGTGTCTAACGCAGTGTCGCAAGTTCGACTACGCTCGTCGACTTGTCTGCAATGTCTACTCCCAATCTCTTCAACCCAGTTTCCGACTAATCCTATCCAATAAAGATGGAAAAACGGCGCTCACAACTTAAAAAGAAAAAAAAATATATTGTTCCAGGAACTAATTCCGTTCCTGTCAGCTTTTTAATGCTACATAATATATGTCGGGGTGAACACAGAACGACTCGCTACAGAGACCCGTTGGCAGTGCTCTACAGCCGAGATCTCAATGCGTGTCAGGGCGAGCCCACAACGACTCGCTCTACAGCCGAGGTCTCGTTGTGTGTCCAGTTAGCATTATTTTTAAATAAGTCATGTTCGAGAACATAAATGTTTCGTTTTTGTTCCCTGGAAAATAGAAAAAGTTCCCGGTTTTCGTTCCTTGAACCGGTTCTAAGCCCTGGGTAGCATCATTGTGTGTTAGCATCATTGTGTTTATGAATATCTGGAAGATGCACTGTAAGATACTGTCACTGTGACAGCTTTTTTTTTTCCAAGGTTGCTTTTTTTAGCACTTTTATGTTTGGAGAATTCATTTGACAGCAGCACTGATGTTGACTCCACAATAGACCACAGCAGCGAGTATTTTCATGTGACAAGACTGATGTTCTATCTGATTTTCTTGAGCAGTTTTTAACAGGATCTGTTTGTGTGTTCAGCCGCGCAGTGCGTTTCCTGTTCGAAGTGCTGAGCAGTTTCGATGCAGAGCAACAGAGACTGTTCCTCCAGTTTGTTACCGGGAGTCCTCGGCTGCCTGTCGGAGGTCAGTTATAATATACTTTAACCATTTCAGTGTCAATTTGCTTTGTGGTTTGTTCTGTACTCTTATGGTGTAGTCATATCTCTACTACCTCAGATTGTGTTTCCCACATTTTTTTTATATTTTAAAATGTATTTTTTTTTTTTTTTCCAACGTATTGGTTTGAGTGTAGCAATACTTGGTAGTTTGTGTCTGGAGCGTGCGGTTGGCAGTAGAAGACGTGTAGCTCGGTAGCTCGGTGACAAGAAAAATCAAGTTTTAAAAGTGTTTATTTGTTAAGAATAGGCTTGTGACATAATAATGGACCATGTAAAACTCTATTCTGGTCTGCTTCACAATAATTGCCTAAAGTGGGCATTTTGAGGTCCTCCCAGATTTCGGTTCTTTTGAAATTGTGGTCGGTGTGACCACAAAATTCAAAACGAACCTTTACCGCCCCCTACACTATAAGCGTGGAACTGCATCAAAGTATTTCAATTAATGACCAAAAGTCGATGATATTGCATGTTGGGTGTATTTACTACATGCCACATAACCTTTAAATAGTACACGCGCACGTATGTACATGCACATTCCGGGGCGGACAGCGAGCACGGCCCCGGTGGCCAGCAAGCCCGATGGCCGTGCTCGACTGCCTCCGCGGCGGCTCGCTAGCCTCCAGTCGCAAACCTGGCGACCATGGTCCCTGAAACAGCCATCCAAATCGGGTTTGCGGTCCGAAATACGGTGCCTGACAGCCAGTTGGAGACTGGGGGCTGAACATGTCGGGGGGGTGGACATCGCGCAGTCAAGTCGACAAGACAATAGACAGCACATTAACATGAATGGGGGCGCATTATTTGCAGCGCCTTTAACCGCTCCACCAATCGAGGCCCACACCGTTCGCTACTCTGCTCTCGAACATCACCCAAACCCAGGGAGCCGCCCCCTGTCGACTCCCTGGTCATGCAAAGGTGCCCTGAAATAGCAGGCAGGGTGCGGCCCGAAACGGAGGACGGGGAGTCGGAGAAAAAAGTAACTTATACATTAAATAAATAATAGCCCAATACATCAAAAAATGTATGTGCATATATATATAGATGGATATATAGACCGGCCGAATTTTTTATTTTTATTTTTTACAATTTTTTGGGAGCTTTTGTACCGTTCTAAAATGTTTTTTATTAATTTAGAGGCAAAATATCATAAGTTTGACAATTTCATATTCAGGATGTCATCCCATCTTTAAGAAAAAATTGAGTTATTCACTGCAATCACTATTCTTACACTTTAATAGATTAATACATCTTTTTTTTCATTTTTAATTAAATCTGATTATATTTTTAATGTAGATTTTTGTGCAGACAATTATTCAGGTTCATTTGTAGCCTTATCCCTGCATCATATGCACTGATTCTACTGAAACTCCATCTCCAGGTTTCCGGAGCTTGAACCCACCGCTGACCATCGTGCGCAAGACGTTTGAGTCGACGGAGAACCCCGACGACTTCCTGCCGTCGGTGATGACGTGTGTCAACTACCTGAAACTGCCAGACTACTCCAGCATCGACATCATGAGAGACAAACTGTTGACCGCCGCCCGTGAGGGCCAGCAGTCCTTCCACTTGTCCTGATCCCAAAACCCACCTGACATTAAAATGCCTTCTACAGCCACCGCCCTCCTCCCCATCCTTAGTTGGTTTTGTAAAATACCCCCCTTCCCCAGCTCCCCTCAGCCATCAAGGCTCAAGTCGACGGCGTTCTTGGTATAAAAGAGCGCAGCTTGCAGAAAGTTTAAGACTTCAAATATATATTTATATATATTTGCCGACACCCCCCGCCCCCTTCCCTCTCAAGCGCTCGCCACCCACCCACCGAGGTGAAAAGAAGAAAAAAAGTCAATGGCCAGGCCATTCCTTGACCAACCAAATGTAAACAAAAATTCAAAAACAAAAAAAAATAAAAAAAGGTTTAAAAAAATATATTGGTAGTTAATATGAAAAAAATACATGGGTGACACTTTTAAATTGCATTGCTGTGATATTTAAAAAAAATAATAATAAAGGGAAGTTTCTGCTCTTCCCGTGTGGTTGACGTTCACGGGCGGGGACGATGTTGAAGAACGGGGCGTAGCTTTCACGTTTAGCTCCAAAGATCATTTGTACAGACAGGTTGATCCCCCTGCCCTCCTTAGTTTTTTTTTTTTTGTTGTTTTAAGCCCATCTCGTTTTTCGTCCCCTTGCGTCTGTTTTTAAAGTTCCAGAGGAGGTGCGAGATTTTTGAGTCATCAGTTGATTAAAAGCAGGGTGCGTTAAGTGTGTGGGTTGGTAGGTCTGTATTCAACCTGCCCCCCTCTCTCTCCCCCAAACCCGGGCTAACGTTGGAGGCGTCTTGTGGAAGGGGTGGGGG